>SJYC01011621.1:0-46203 GCA_006408675.1 Madoqua kirkii | reverse complement strand
CAAAGCCTTTGACTGTGTGTATCAAAACAAACTGTGGAATATTCTTCAAGAGACAGGCATACCAGACCACCTGACCTGCCTCTTGAGAAATCTGTATGCAGGTCAGGAAGCAACAGTTAGAACTGGACATGGAACAACAGACTGGTTCCAAATTGGGAAAGAAATATGTCAAGGCTGTATATTGTCACCCTGCTTATTTAACTTAAATGCAGAGTACTTCATGAGAAATGCTGGTCTTGATGAAGCACAAGCTGGAATCAAGATTGCTGGGAGAAATATCAATAACCTCAGATATGCAGATAATACTACCCTTATGGCAGAAAGTGAAGAAGAACTAAAGAATTTCCTGATGAAAGTGAAAGAGGAGGGTGAAAAAGTTGACTTAAAACTCAACATTCAGAAAACTAAGATCATGGCATCTGGTCCCATCACTTCATGGGAAATAGATGGGGAAACAGTGGAAACAGTGAGAGACTTTATTTTGGGGGGCTCCTAAATCACTGCAGATGGTGACTGCAGCCATGAAATTAAAAGATGCTTGCTCCTTGGAAGAAAAGTTATGACCAACCTAGACAGCATATTAGAAAGCATAGACATTACTTTGCCAACAAAGGTCCATCTAGTCAAAGCTATGGTTTTTCCAGTAGTCATGTATGGATGTGAGAGTTGGACTATAAAGAAAGCTGAGTGCTGAAGAATTGATGCTTTTGAACCATGGTGTTGGAGAAGACTCTTGAGAGTCCCTTGTATAGCAAGGAGATCCAAGCAGTTCATCCTAAAGGAAATCAGTCCTGAATATTCATTGGAAGGACTGATGATGAAGCTGAAACTCCAATACTTCGGCTACCTGATGCAAAGAACTGACTCATTTGAAAAGACCTTATGCTGGGAAAGATTGAAGGCAGGAGGAGAAGGGGACAATAGAGGATGAGATGGTTGGATGGCATCACCCACTCAATGAACATGAGTTTGCGCAAACTCCGGGAGTTGGTTATGGACAGGGAGGCCTTGTGTGCTGTTGTCCATGTGGTCTCGAAGAGTCGGACATGACTGATCAACTGAACTGAACTGAACTCCATTTATGGGCTTCTTTCATAGCTCAGTTAGTAAAGAACCCACCTGCAATGCAGGAGACCCTGGTTCAATCCCTGGCTCAGGAATTTCCACTAGAGAAGGATAGGCTACCCTCTCCAGTATTCTTGGGCTTCTCTTATGGCTCAGCTGGTAAAGAATCCACCTGCAATGCAGGAGACCTGGGTTCAATCCCTGGGTTGGGAAGATACCCTGGAGAAGGGAAAGGCTATCCACTTCAGTATGCTAGCCTGGAGAATTCCATGGACTTTATAGTCAATGGGGTTGCAAAGAGTCGGACATGACTGAGCAACTTTACTTTCACCCCATTTATAGTTATTATAAAATATTAGCTATATTCCTCATGTTGTACAATATACCCATGTAGCTTATTTTATACTTAATAGTTTCTACCTCTTAATCTTCTACCCCTAAATTGCCTTTCCACTCTGATAACCACAAGTTTGTTCTCTTTGAGTTTGCTTTTTTTGTTATATTTACTAGTTTGTTGTACTGCTTTAGATTCCACATATAAATGATATCATACAGTATTTGTGTTCTTCACTTGGCATAATGCCCTCCAAATCCATCCATACCGCTGCAAATGGCAAAGTTTCATTCTTCTTTATGGCTGAGTAGTGTTCTGCTGTGTATATGTATCACATCTTCTTTATCCATTTATCTGTGGATGGACACTGAGGCTGCTTCCATATACTGGCTGTTGTGAATAATGGTGCTACGAACACTGGGGTGCATATGTCTTTTTGCATTAGTGTTCTTGCTTTTTTTTTTGGATATCTATCCAGGAGTAGGATTGCCAGGTCATAAGTAATTCCATTTTTAGTTTCTTGAGCAACCTTTTCCCAAAATATCTTTGAAGAGACACACAAGAGACTGACAGCAGTGGCTGCTTCGGGGAAAGCAAATGATGGCCCATCATAACACTTCCTTTTCCCCTTTCGTTTTTCTTGAAATTTCTTCCAACATGGGAAAGCACTATCTTTTTCAGAATATTGATCATTTCAAATGCTAAACTCTGTATTTAAAAAAAATCTAAACATCTACACTTTGATAGGCAGTCTATACCTACTCTTTTTTTGGCAGGATATACAAGACACTAAATACAAGATACACAAAGATACAGTGGGTTATCTTTGGAAAGAGTCGTTTTTACGGCTCACCAATGAAACACTGGCTTTCTCTTAGAAATGACAAAAAGTGAGTTAGTGGAAAATAGTGTTTAAGTATACACTGAATGAAGGAATATGAATGGCTTTTTATTGCAAGCAGCCGTGAAGCCATGATCTGTGCTGCATGTGTAGCACACCCCCGTACATGAAAGAGCACCATGTCCTGGTCCAGGGATTGGGATTCACCTGGTAACTACTGCCTCTGTGTCTGTATCAACTGAAGAACAGACTCAGATGATCTCAGAGGAAAAAAGTCATTAATGGAGACTTCACAGGAAAGCAGTGCTTCAAAAAGTGCTTCAAAATTAGAGTGCTCTACACCACAGCCCCTGCCAATTAATACTTCCCACAAATCCAAATGAAAGAGAAGACATTCAAGTGGCATTAAGTAGTATTTTACTCTCAGGAACATTTGTAAAAGCTTAAATACAGCCAAGGGCTGAAGCCAGCGACCTTCTGCAAATTTAGGCAAGTCACTCCCACCAGCAAAGTGTCTTAGGTGTTTAACTCCAATTCAACTTTGTGCCTAACACGTGAAATGTCAGAATTCTTAGGTGCCAAGCTTGCAAAACATGTTACAGACTCATGTGTAATTGTAAGTGTGCAAATATACTTGGGAAGAAAGCAAATCCATTTTAAAGCAAGGTAAACTGTTCAAATTAAATGGTCTAATCTATTGTAAAAAGTCAAATATTAAAAAAAAATCTTTCAACACAAGGATGCTGGGTTGCTTTGTCACTAGTTATTGTCTCTTGCTCATTTTGAAACAAAACGCCACACTAATTAATCAGCCAGCAGATTCTCATCCTGCCTGCGCCTGAAGGGGAGAAGTGGCTTTATGAAAAGACTCCGTCAGACTCTATTAGTGCCCTAATCAGATGGTGAGGGGTGGGGGTTGGGGGAGGGTGTTGGGATCCGGACAAAGCAATCAGTATAGAAACACTACCTTCAGAAAGCACAGGACTTGGGCCTTCTGGATGAACTGAGTGCTCCCAACTATATACTAACCCACTCCAGTGTTCTTGCCTGGAGACTCCCAGGGACGG
Source organism: Madoqua kirkii (assembly GCA_006408675.1). Lineage (NCBI taxonomy): Eukaryota > Metazoa > Chordata > Mammalia > Artiodactyla > Bovidae > Madoqua > Madoqua kirkii. The sequence goes on along the minus strand of SJYC01011621.1, from coordinate 42,896 downwards.
CGGAGCCTGGTGGGCTGCCGTCTATGAGGTCGTACAGAGTCCGACACGACTGAAGCAACTTAGCAGCGGTAACTATATACTGACTGTTGGGAATGTCTGGCCACAGCTATTCCTACAGGGTCCTTCACAGGAAAGAAATGTTCCATCACTCCACGACTTGCCTAGCTGACCTTGCAAGTTCTCCTATAAGGTATGGATTACATCAAAGGGGGAAAAAATGTGACCAGTGTATCAGCTAACTGCAATCAACAGATGGAAGGACTATCAATTTTCAAAAGGGCAGAAAGGGGGAGATTATGCAACCTACAGGTTGGCGAAGCTGACAGTGACCCTTAAATAAAATCGTACAGGTTATCACAGTTACTAAACACTTAGGAAAAGAAGTGATCGATTTAGAAGTGAGCACGGGCTTACAGAACACAAGGCATTTCAGACTGTCCTTCCTTGGAAGGGAAACAAATACCTAAGTGATAGCAAGCTGTTTGTTAAGGTCTCCTAGGATAAACATGTTAACCAGATGGAGAAATGTGGTCTGAATAGAGATACAATTAGGTTAATTTAGAACTGGCTGGATTTGAAGTGGGTCAAACCGCTGCCAGCAGGCTGCTATTATCCTGGAGGAGGTCCCCGTGCTCTGGGACTCCATCACCAGACATAGATAAGGTCTAGAAAGGGATACCACAGTTCAAAGGCCAGAAAGGGCAATGATCCTTGTGAATAACCACAAGGACATAAGGAAGATTCCAACAGCCTGCAAAAACTCATCAAACATAAATAAACTGACTTTTTAAGGTGACAAACACAATACTTGGGACTGTTCTTTTCTGTTCAGACATTAAGATTGGTGAAAAGGACTTTTCAAGTTTTGTTAAAAGGACTTTGGAGGTCTGTGAATCAAGACTATGTGATGTGATTATCAGAACAGAGAATGCAATCTCAGACTATGATAATATAAGACTAGATAAGATCTAGAACAAAAGAGGTGCTAAGCTTACCCTTGTGCTTGGTGCAGACCGAACTGGAGTCTGTGCTCTTGGTGTGGGACTACTCTTTAAGTGAGGTCCTAGACAAACTTGGAGAGAGCTGGGATATGAAAGACCAGGATGGTGCAGAAACTGGAATACTCATTATCTGAGAAATGGTCAAAGGAGTTGGGAATGTCTGGCCACAGCTATTCCTACAGGGTCCTTCACAGGAAAGAAATGTTCCATCACTCCACGACTTGCCTAGCTGACCTTGCAAGTTCTCCTATAAGGTATGGATTACATCAAAGGGGGAAAAAATGTGACCAGTGTATCAGCTAACTGCAATCAACAGATGGAAGGACTATCAATTTTCAAAAGGGCAGAAAGGGGGAGATTATGCAACCTACAGGTTGGCGAAGCTGACAGTGACCCTTAAATAAATCGTACAGGTTATCACAGTTACTAAACACTTAGGAAAAGAAGTGATCGATTTAGAAGTGAGCACGGGCTTACAGAACACAAGGCATTTCAGACTGTCCTTCCTTGGAAGGGAAACAAATACCTAAGTGATAGCAAGCTGTTTGTTAAGGTCTCCTAGGATAAACATGTTAACCAGATGGAGAAATGTGGTCTGAATAGAGATACAATTAGGTTAATTTAGAACTGGCTGGATTTGAAGTGGGTCAAACCGCTGCCAGCAGGCTGCTATTATCCTGGAGGAGGTCCCCGTGCTCTGGGACTCCATCACCAGACATAGATAAGGTCTAGAAAGGGATACCACAGTTCAAAGGCCAGAAAGGGCAATGATCCTTGTGAATAACCACAAGGACATAAGGAAGATTCCAACAGCCTGCAAAAACTCATCAAACATAAATAAACTGACTTTTTAAGGTGACAAACACAATACTTGGGACTGTTCTTTTCTGTTCAGACATTAAGATTGGTGAAAAGGACTTTTCAAGTTTTGTTAAAAGGACTTTGGAGGTCTGTGAATCAAGACTATGTGATGTGATTATCAGAACAGAGAATGCAATCTCAGACTATGATAATATAAGACTAGATAAGATCTAGAACAAAAGAGGTGCTAAGCTTACCCTTGTGCTTGGTGCAGACCGAACTGGAGTCTGTGCTCTTGGTGTGGGACTACTCTTTAAGTGAGGTCCTAGACAAACTTGGAGAGAGCTGGGATATGAAAGACCAGGATGGTGCAGAAACTGGAATACTCATTATCTGAGAAATGGTCAAAGGACCAAGGGGATCTTTCCTGTGAAAGAGAGAGTTGTTTGCAGTTCTTTAAAGTCCCCAGGGAGATGATGGCGGATGTCAGAATCCTTTCTGACATCTCAGGGCTTCTCAGAAGGGGGCACGTTGCAGTCACTGCACAGGCTCTAGCAGAGGCTAGAGGACCACGTGCTGGGCACCCTCTCACAGGGCTGGTGTGATGACTCTACTGGGCATCCATATGCTGTCGGCCCAGCACACTTGGCCTCTCCCTCTAGTTACACACCCTCAATTCTCCTGCGTGAGTCCCCCATTTCCTGATGTTCAGTCTCCTAGTTCTTGAGCCCCATGCTCTTACTACACAGGTGCAGCTGTGCCTTAGGTTTGCCCAGAGTATTACACACCCTGCCCATGGTGACTGGTCCTGAGAGGACCAAGCTGGCCTCCACCTGCAAGAGTTCTAAGAGGCTAGAGGCAAGCCCAGAGCTGCCGGGGGCCCTCACATCACTGTGAGGAACACCCTGGAGGAGGTCAGGGCCTACACAGAGATGGAGAAGGGCAAGGCAAACCACTCCAGTATCCCTGCCTGGGAAATCCTCTGGACAGAGCAGCCTCGCAGGCTACAGTCCATGATTCCAAGAGTCGGACATGACTTAGCAAGTAAACCACCAGCAAGTGGTCCTGAGGACAGCCTCGGAGCCACCTGTGTCTACAAGCTGACCTACGCCTGGGCCTCTCAGATACAGGCGGCTAGGACCCTTTCAACCCAGGAGTTAACATTTCACAGACCTAGACAAAGAGGGAAATACAGCTAAGAAAAGGTAAGGGATGTGGCAAGTGCATAGACCCAGAGTCAGAGCAAGTTTAAATGAAAGGGAACAATTGAAAAATGGTCAGGGAGAGGGGAAAAAATATTTGGAACATAGGCAAATGGGCAATGTGTAGACCTTATTTGGACTGAAACAAACCAACTGTTTTTAAAAAAACCCAGAAACCTCAAGAGAAATTGAATTACCGGCTGGATGTTTGCTGATATAAAGGAATTACTAGATGTTTAAGATATGATTTTAAGAGTTACTTAGTGAAATGTTTAAGAAGGGAAGGATAGGATGTCTGGGAGTGGCTTCAAAATAATCCATTTGGGGTGAGGGGAGCTGATGTCTGTGAGTTGATTATTTATTGTATGTGAGTGCGGGGTGTGCAAGCCGGGGGGTGGTCCCTGTACTATCTTCCCCACCTGTGTGATGTTAGAAATTTTCCATATAAAAAGTTAACGAATAAATAAATGGCAGAGGGAATAGGCAGAGACCAAGATCTCTCCTCTCTCCTCTGCCAGCTCAAAAGTGAAAATAGAATCCACTCAGTAAAACTGAGCATGCAATTAGTCAAAGAGATAGTCTAGAATCATACCCACATTCAAAGACAAGGATATGTCATCACGTCAACAACTGACAAAGAATGATTATAGTCCTAGTTAGAAACTGAAGAGAAACCAGATTACATGATAGGTTATTAGAAGCAAAGAGCCAGGTGTTGAAAGTAAAGAAATACAAAGAAACAAAAAAGGCTGAGGATCCTTCTCTCCTGTAATCTAAGTAACTATTTTTAAGAAAAAAGTGGAATGGCATAACCGAACACCTGGGGTACACATTTCAGGGACTCTGACAATGTACCAGGTACTGTTCGAAACAATTTTCAAATATTAACTCATTTAATCCTTAACAACATAACCCTATAAAGTAGATATGATCATCTCCGTCTTACCGACATCTTACTAACATAGAGTTAGGTAATTTGCACCAAAGCCACTTTGCTAAAGGGTAATAGAGATGAGATTCAAATTTAAGAAACTCCATCCAGAGTACATTCTTTTATTCATTGTGCAACAGATTTTAAATATCCACTTATAATGGGGGTATTTTTGAAGGTCTGTGGGTTTAAACACTTTTTTAAGTTGCAGTCAAACTTGTGCCCAAAGGTCAACAAACACTGCCCTCAGACTCTGCCATTCAGAGCTCAGAAGTCTACACTATAATTTTTGCCTAGTGCATGTTGTTCTGCCCAATCTTTATATTTCACGTCAAACCCCCCTCCAAAATGAGTAACAGATGAGGCAGCTGTGCTGTAAGCCACCACGATCAAAAGAAAGCTGTCTTGACCTGATCATGTATGGGGGTTGCAGGAGGTGGTGCGGGAAGGCAGCATCTTCTGATTTTAAACACACTCAATCCATTCAGATTTTTATCCCAGGGATATTGACCAAAAAGGACCAAAAAAAAAAAAAAAGAAAAGAAAACTGTTTAAAAAAAAAAAACAAAACCCGATTCAGCTGGATAAAATTCTCCTAGGAAAACAAAGCAGGAAACTCTATCCCTAGAACCGCAGAACTGATCACGCCCTATTTTATGACTACTCAACAATGCTCCAAGATAAAAGCATTATTAACTGTGGAAATATTACTTGAATTTACCTGTTAACTGATGTCTCAAAATAATCTAATGGGGAGTAACAGATGTACTAGAAAGGAATGCTGAACTTGAAGCTTAAACTTCTAAAAAAGGGTTTTTCTGAGGTGTAGCTCATACAAAAATCCATTGTGTATCTGGTCCAAGAGTTATATGACCAGCAAGCAGCACAGAATTTATGCTTGCATTTAATCACAGATGCCACAGAACAAAAGTTTCCATTACAGGCTTTCACTCCAGAGTAACAGCACTCAAGCAACTTTCAATTACTATACTTCTTACTTGTCATAAAGCATAAAGCACATGTTTGAGATTTCACTAGAAGTTAGAACCACAGTTTCTGAAAAACCTCATAAAAGGGAGGACTGATTTAGTCCTAGGATCTCTGCAGGATACCTAAGTTCAATTTTGTCTCTGAACAAAACCACGAATGCAGCCCCAAGGCTTTGCATAGGATGAAGGGGAGTTGGGGGCACTTCACTGGCTGATCTAAAAAAAGCCAGACCATTAAAAGGCCCTTAGAAACCACCACCATGGAAAGGCAGCAACAGAAAAAGAGTTCTAACTCTCCTGTCTTCCTGGCAACAGGAAACGTTTTAAGCGGTCAAACCACCTCTATCTTATTTCAGAGTCTATCATGCAGATCTAGAGTGAATCTGCTCAGAAAGTGATGTGCTGAAAGAGCAGTTTAGGCTCCCTCCTCTTCCCTGGAGAATGTTTGATGTACGCACTTTTTAAGATCCAATTTCTTGAACAGAAAGGACCGAGTTGAATTTAAGAGAGTTCAGCTGTGCACTTTCATCCTCAACACTGTGACCCTGAACTATTATAATAATCGGTTCTCTTTGCATCAATTCTCCAACTCAAATATACTTTGAAAAACTAAAATGCTTAATACCTACTGATGACTAGTTGCTGCAAAAATAATACGCATATAGTTTGAGTTCCTTGGAAGAAAGAAGCGAAGAGAAACACAAGTTATTTAGGAAATATAAAAACATGGAAAGACAGGCCTGCAGAAGGAGACGTTTTAACAGACTAAGATCTTTGTGCAGGTATGCATGCTCAGTCGTGTACAACTCTTTGCGACTCTATGAACTGTGGCCCACTAGGCTCCTCTGTCCATGGCATTTTTCAGTCAAGAATACTGGAGTAGTTGCCATTTCCTACTCCAGGGGATCTTTCCAACCCAGTATTGAACCCGCTTCTCCTGCTTGGGCAGGTGGATTCTTTGCCACTGTGCCACCTGTGAAGACACCTCAAAAAAGGAGAGGCGAGTCTTTTTCTGAGCACAGAATTATAGGGCAATGGAGTTACACATCTACTTGCTTGTGGAAGTGCTCTTGAAAGCATTCATTAAGAAGCAACAACAAAAACACCCATATACTGTGGGTATATACAATTATACAATTCACTTAGGGCCTAACTCTAATATTAAATGTTAAAATCAAGCTAAGTACTCGTGAAAGCGCACGTTCAATTCACACAATGTGGAAAATACTGTTTTCAAGTTACCAATCTCAAAGTTGCATGTGACCATATTATTACTTTCTGTGACCATACTATTCAGTCCTCAGAACCAAAACGCTGATCATCTTCCCCTTCCTTTGATTGGAAGTTTCTGTCCTCAAGAAGCTTACAGTTGGACTTCCTTGGGGGTTCAGTGGCCAATGCAGGGGACATGGGTTTAATCCCTAGTTCGAAAAGATTCCACATGCGATGGGGCAACTGAGCCTTGGGCCAGAACTACTGAACCCACGCTCTAGAGCCCACGAACTGGAACTACTGAAGCCCGTGCATTTAGAGCCTGTGCTCCGCCACAAGAGAAGCCACCGTGATGAGAAGCCCACAACCTCAGCAGAGAGGGAGCCCTGCTTCCACAGCTAGAGAAAGCCTATGTGCAGCCCGCGCAGCCATAAATACATACCTTTTTAAAAGAAAGACGCTCTAGGGTCAAATTAAAAAACCCAAAACACACACACGAGGCTAACTGTTAACCATGTACTCCATCTATGGATGCTCACAAAAGCATCCCACCTAGAGAGGAAAGACACAGGAAAGTTTATTAGAGCAAGGAAACCAGGGCTGATTTTAGAGAGATCCCAACTCAGCCAGGTGGGAGAAGATATTACCCAGGTGGGAGATGAGGCAGGAGAAGAGTTGGGGACCATGCTCCAGAGTTTGGACTTGGCCCCAGAAGCTATGAAGAACTACTGAAGAATTCTTCAGCAGAATGACAAAATCAGAGTTAAGTTTTTGAACTTGCTTTCCATTCTGGAAACAGTCAAGAGCAGCACTGGGCTCAAGAAGGGTCTGTAGCCCAGTGCTTATCCATCAGTTCTTTGTGACTGGTTCACGACAGGGCAGGTACAACAGTGGAGAGTGTGTACCTAGAATGGTTTATAGCAGCTCGACATTCCAGCAACATATAAGCCTGTGATCAATAGTCTCATCTTGTTGAATAGGACAGAGACCAATCTATGTGCTGCCATCTCAGTGGGGAGCTGTATGTGGTTCAAGCTGTACCGGAGTTATGTATAATAGGGCCACGTGTGTGTGTGTGTGTGTGTGTGTGTGTGTGTGTGTGTGTGTGTGAACTGATTGGAAATTAATAGAAGGAAACTAATCCTTGACTACAGACAGTTTGAGAAGTTCTAGTCTTGAGAATCAGTGGTCAGCGCTGGAAGCAAAGAGTCCATGGAGGAGGCTGCTGTGGACTGGGTGAAAAGTGAACTCAAACAAGGGAAGGAAAGAAGGGGTCAGAGCTGAGAGCTGTTAAGCAGACTCAGTCAACAAGGCTCAGAGCCTTTTTCGATGGGAGCGGTGCAGGAGAATCAAGGATGACTCCAGAGACTCAAAAACTCTTAGTCACTTTTTAAATAATGGCAATACGTAAAGGAACAGTATGCAAGAGCTTTGTCAAAGTCAGGATCAGCAGAAAGATTCTAAACTCAAAGCCATTTTCTTTGAGTGCCTTTGAATAAGCATAATGGTAAGTTAATGAAATACAGAAACCTAAGCACCCTGGTGGTTAACACTGAGCACCACTGGGAATTCAGAACGTGAAGAAAGAACACATCCTATGCCAAGCCTCCTCTCCGTTTCCTCCTGAAACAAGATCAACAGTAAGGAGCCCAGACTAGTTCAGAATGGGGCCAGCCCAGGGGTCCCAGGTCCTCATAGGAAATAAAGAAGAACCGCCCCTTCCATGGCCCTCCCCGCCCGCCCCCCAACTGAGGGACTTGCTCACCCCCAACCCCAGCTGTATACAATACAAAGCCTTCTTTCTCCAATTTGCTCAGATATTAAAACAAGGCCTCAAACCACAAGGCACAGTGATAAAAAAGGGGGTGGAATGGGGGGGAAGAAATGAGTAAATGAAATCAATGACTCTAACCTCAAAACCCACTGCTTTCCTCTGTGCTCTGGTTCACTCCCAACCTGTATCAGAAGAGGAATCGATCAGCAAGAGCTGTGGACAGCCAGTGGGTCAGGCCTGAGCCACTAACTAAAAGATGAGTACTAAACCCCAAATGGGGCCAGGTCTGAACAAACCTATCCTGCAACATTCCAGAGCTGGGAAGGGAGGCGGCTCCGAGTTAGGGAGTGAGGTTTCTATTGCTCCGGGGATGGGGCACCATCCATTTCCCACGTGAAAGAGCAGTAATCCTGCTGCCCCCATGCCGCCCAGATTTGAGCAGCCAGGATCCGCAGAAGCACGCCTAATGGCTTTGGCAAACCACAAAAACGACCATCCAAGTGCGTAATTAATCTCTCTCAAAAAGGGTGCCCCATCATCTGAAAGCTCTTATCCTTTATCATGCCTGGCTTCCCTGCCTGGCTGTCTCAAGTTTCACTGGCAAATACAAGTAAGAAGCTCAGTAAATATCAGCACAATCAGTACTTTCAGGGATGTTGTTTCTAACATCTGTCTGCTTTTTTTTCATTTTTCTATATCTTTCTCCTCTATTGTAATCTCTTTGAGAGTGATTCTTGATCAGATCCTTGTATGCTTATAAAATCATTTATTTGAAAAGTTAGAAACACACCTCATCACAGTTTTGTGAGTATGTAATGTGTTATATACCGAAGGTTCACATATAAAATGAGTGACTAAAAAGTTCACGGCCATTTATTAACAAATAATAATTGCCAGCACTTACTGAGCATGCACGATACACCAGGCACATGTATATTATCTTGCATAATCTTTACAATAATCCTGTAAGGCGAGTCCTGTTGTCATCCTCATTTTACTGGTAAAGAACTTGAAGCACAGAGAGGTACGGTAACTTGCACAAGATCACATAGCTGATGAATGGCAGAGGAAGGATCTAAACTCAGGCAGACGGACAAGAGTCTTTATTTTCAGCCACTACACTAGATAGCTTCATTATGCAGAAGAGAAAAACAAGATTAAGAAATTCTTTACAGATAATGGAATGAGGAAAAAGCCTCTCAAGGAAAAGTGCTCCTATTACTTTAATCAGACTGTTGTCTTTTATGAGATGGATCCTGGAAACACAGTCAACAGAGGGAGCTGTCCTGGCTGGTCCAGGCTTCTCAGGAAGAAGGCAGAGAAGTCCAGTGTTCATGGCCGTGCCTTTTTACCATCTTTTATCACCTGCAGAGTGGTGTGTCGGTGTTGCAGAAATCATTCTCTTGGTGGCTTAGGGTATTTGATTAGAGAGAGGAAGAGTTCGGAGAGATGGAGCTGTTAGACTGTCAGGAATGGTACCAATCTTGGCCCATCCTAAGAGCCAAGGGATTGAGGTGAATTCTAAGCCAAGTCTCTGAGTCTGAACCACAATCACCCAGAGCAAACAACCGACACAGGGTACAGGAAGGTACCACTTGCCCTGGCTGAAGAGGGTGGACCAGAGATGCTAGACCAGAACCCCCAACTCTGACACTCCCCTGCTCCAACTTTCTTGTCCCCTTTCTGTGGGGCAGGAATTCTAGGACCAAGCCAGGGCCCATCAAACCTGTCCAGAGCAAGACCAGTGGTACTGCATCTTTTCATGTCAGGGTGCACACCCCGATCAAATGTTTTCCATCAGGCATTCAGCCCAAGCATCAATGGGCTTCTCTGGTGGCTCAGTGGTAAAGAATCCACCTGCCAATGTAGGAGACTCAGGTTTCATCCCTGAGACTTGGGTTCCATTCCTGGGTCGGGAAGGTTGGGATGATCCCCTGGAGAAGGAAAATGGCACTCCAATATTCTTGCCTGGGAAATCCCATGGACAGAGAAGCCCGGCAGGTTACAGTCCATGGGGTCACAAAGAGCCAGACACAACTTAGCATACGTGCAAAGGAGTAGATCAAATCCCCAGGGTCCAAATCTTCACCATTTTCCAACTATGCATCACATTTTCTCTCGAGAAATCTGAAAAATGTCTATTAACAAAACAAAAAACAAACCTACTTATTAAATCTAACTGCCTTTAGGATCATATCCTTCCTGACAGCACAGCTCTTATGAAAACACTCAAAGTTCTATTATCATCTAATAATTTCTACACAGCTATTTATATGTGTGCTCGGAAGCCAAAAAATGAAGCTTCAATTACCTTTGCACCAACCACGAAAGCAAGCAGAAAAAGGACAATGTTCCATAAAAAAAATTTTTTTTCAAAGATGCAGGAATCCTATTAGCTGGTGTTCTCTCACAGTTTCAATCAAGGTGAGAGAAGCCAGGCAAAATGCAGTTTTAACATATATGGTTATCCCTGGACTTTCTTACTAAATAAGGGGGAAATTATAAAAGAAGAAAAAAATACCACACGGCATTTTCTTTCCCCACCATAATTTTTCAATTTTCTTTAGAGAAATGCCAGCCAATAACTAATTAGAACCATATCCTTTGTTATCCCAATGGGAAGTATATGAATGGTTTTAAGAATAAATGTTAATGAGAACTTGAAAAAAATTAGTAATCTGGAACTTTGGTTTCCCTTCAACGTAAAAACAAAATCCTTTCCTTTAGTGCTATTTTTATCGTTGGGTGAAACAACAGGGACAGGGTCCATCAACAAGAAGGTAAGTGTCCACTGAGTCAGTGCCCTGGGTTTTTCACTATTATGGCAGAATTGGCATCACAAGCACACAGATTTCTCAGCACTCCAATCTCAAACAAGAGAGACAAAAACTCAAAGTTACAGAAAAGGAATGTTTTTACATCTCTTTGGTTTCAAGGGAGAGAATAATTTCTTCCAAAGTAAGTACACAGCTGTTATAATTTCCAAGAGTATGTTTTCCATAAGAAACCCAGCTGGATAGAGCCTTTTTACCTGGTATGTCACTATGGAAAAGAATGTTTCTAGGATCAAATCTTAAGTTGCCTATTCACGAATATCCAGGGGCAGAAACTACCTTCTCAAAAAACGAGACTGGTTTTAGAGAACAAAGTGAACTACAGAATGTGAGTCAGAAAAACTCCGAGCAAAAAATAAACTGGTAAGATGCTAACACACCATGGCGAGGGCATGTGCCAGCAAACTGAAGTGCATTTTCAAATCAGGGTCTGCCCTGTATCATCTACAACCTCATCTTGGAGGAATGAACAGGTCCAGGCTGGGGTCACAAACCACTTTGTGTGTGTGTGCGCAAAAGGACTCGGTCAGACATAGTGAAGCAGGCATGGCTTGTTGCCGCTGTTGTTCTTCAATCGTCCAGTTGTGTCCAACTCTTTTCGACCCCTGGGACTGCAGCATGCCAAGTCTCCTGTCATCCTCTGTCGTCCCCTTCTCCTCCCACCTTCAATCTTTCCCAGCATCAGGGTCTTTTGTCATGTTAAATATTCTTTTTGAAAAAAAAAAAATGTTTAGGCATTTGCCAAACATCTCAATTTGCTCCTTATTTTACTATCCAGAAAATTTATTTCCGTCACTTACGGGGGAAAACATAACAATAGGCCTTAAGTCTGTAACATTTTACCATCATAGTGTGTTTGCAAAAGCTAGAAATCATTTGTAATGCCCAATAAGGACAGTACTTTACACAGACTTTGGTCTACAATAGATCTAGGCCATAATAATGAAAACATTTCTTGATAAATCACTTTCTGGACATTACTCCTCCCCAAAAGGATCATAAAAACTACCACTGAGGAAAACAAAGGATTCCCATGTTTTAAAGCAAAAAAGGACTGGCTATTCATATTCCTGCACTGTACCATGTAGATAAATCAAATATGGGCAAGATCATCTAAAAAATGGTTAAAAGGCAAATGTTGCCTCTGTGTGGTTTGTGAGACCATGTTTTTCCAATGCTAAATTTACAAACTCTGTTTGTTAAACTGTGTTTCATACTTTGAATACCAAGTCTGTACCTTACATTACTTCTGTGGATGATTTACTTGAGATGTATGGAGCCACAGTATAAGCCTTTTACTCTCACTAAATCTAAATCATGCTTCTCAACAAGATTCTATAGGCATTAAAGAAACACATGGCATGCCCTTACTATCCTCCGGAGTGGAATCTAAACGCTCCCAGCAGAGCCCTTCTGTCCACTCCATAAACAGAGATTCTCCTCAGGAAAGAACCCCGCTGGATTCACACGTTGCAGCAGGCATACTAATTAAGCAAGAGCGCTCCAAAACTTTTTCTGTGTCGATTCATGGCAAAATTTCCTGAATTCGTTTTATTAAAACAGACATCTTCATCCAACAGACACACTCAAAAATCCAAGCTAATTTCAGCAGCAAACCCGGAGGAGAGGAGGGGTTGAGAAGTTGACAGAGGCGTGTAAATTCCCCCCATTCTCATTCTTCTGGTCAGGCTGCACTTAAGGAATCGGTTCAGCGTTTAATTCGATGCCAGGACACCAGTGGCCCACCAACCAAGCCACTAACAGCCACATGGACGGGTCTGGTCCAGTGCCCGGGAGGTATTGGGGGGGGGTGGCTAGCTGGACAGCCAGACAATGAAAGGCTCCCTGGTGGCCTCTAGTTCAGTCCGAGGGAGGGAAAAGGGGGAGCGGAGGGAGGGCAAGGGGAGACGACCAAGTTCCCTTCTCGCCTAAAGCCACGGTCAGCGGCCGACACCCCCACCCCAGGGCGCCGGGGGACCCGCCCTCGGCCACAGCAGGAGGTAGCCTCTGGAAAGCAGATTTCTCGCGGAGAGAGAGGAAACTTCCTGGTTCGGGCATTATGGGTAGGGGGCCGGCGCCCTCCCCCCCACCACAGGTAGCCGCGGGGAGTCGAGGGCTGAGGGAAGGAAGGGGCCCCCTCCCCGCGCCTCTGCCCGGGGCTGGGGGTCACCGAGTCGGGATTCCCCGACCGCAGCCACTCGCTACGGGAGGCTTCCAACATGTGGGGACCCGGCCCTCGACTCCCCAGGACGTGAGTCAGGGTCCCGGGGGCCAAGGGGTTTCAAACTTCCCCAGCGGGCGCGGCCTGGCATCGACACCGAGTTGCCGGCGCGGGAACCCCGAGTCGGCAAGGTCCCGGGACGCGGGGCGGGCAGAGGCAGGGGACGCTGATCAGCAGGAGGGGAAGCGCGTGCACTACAGGAGGGGGCAGCGGGGGCGCCGGGGCCGCGGGAACCAGCTCCCGGGAATGCGCGACGAGGCCGGCGCCGCTCACCTTCCTGTGCTTCTCCTTGTAAGGTAGCGCCAGCCACGGCATGTCCCGCACGAAGTCCTGCCACTGCCGCTGGTCCTGATCCGAGGACACGAAGACGATCTCCAGGCGGCGCCGCGGCTCGGGCTCCGCCGACGCCCCGGCCCCCGGCCCCGGCCCCGGCCCCGCCGCCGCGTCCCCCCGCAGGCGGCCGTAGAAGGCGGCCAGGCTGGCGCTGAGCTGCGCGCAGGGGGCGCTCAGGCTGCAGCCGAAGTAGAGCCCGAGCAGCGAGATGCCGCGGGCGGCCAGCGAGTGCACGTCCACCTCCTCACCGCCGCCAGTCACTAGCTTCTCGCCCAGCAGCTCCTCCAGGAAGCCCGACATCCTGGCCCACCGCAGCCCGGGCTCGCGGGTACCCGGGCGGGCAGGCGGCGGCGACACCGCTCCCTCGGTCCGCGCGGCGGGCGGAGGCAGCTGCGGCGGCGTCGGCGGGCACGGGCGGGAGGGGAGCCACGCCCACGCCACGCCCCTTCACCACGCCGCGCCCCCTTTGTAGCCGAGCTTTCCTCCGGAGTTCTGGCTGCGGCCGGCGGCGCGGGCTCCCGCCGCGTGGCCGAAGTGCTCCCGAGATATCCCCGGCGAGAACGCTGACCCGAGACTCTCCGGTCTGTCGGAAATGCCTGGGACCTAAGTAAAGAAAGCGAAGGGGCCGCTGAGCCAGCCTTTCCGAAGCTGCAGTCCGCGCAGGGCGGGCTTGGCCTCTCCCCTCCCTCCCATTTCCTCTTCGCTCCCGAATTCCAAATTCTCTCCGGAATTCTCCAAAGATTCCCACCCGAGTTGTTTTATCACTCCTTGTTCTTCTTCCCTGCACTCTCCCTACCCACAGCCTATCCCGTTGGCCGTTTGTACCCCCACTGTTCTCATAATACTTGTAGGACTTAACCGTCTTCACACAATAACTTGGTCCGGCTAGGTTTTGCTGATCTGTGTATGTTTTGTGTTCTCTACCACAAGAGGCCGGAAGGACGCCACCTCTTATGTTTCTTGCGTAGCTTCTGATCCAGTGATGGGCACATGGGAAGGAATCCATAAGTACTTGTGGGTTGATCGCAGGTCGCAGTGTGTATTTCAGTCCCCAGGTCGCCGCGGTCATTCCTCACCAGCGAGTGGTCTCTTCCATCTCCACAAATATAGGCAACGGATGCCGCGGCATCTCTAAATCGATGCTGGCTGCTCTCCTGAAACGGTTCCATAGCTTCTACCCAAGTCTGTTGATAGTTGAGAGAAAGTCTATGGATTTTTTTTTTTTTTTTTTTTTGCCAGCTGGCGAGATGCTACCCTATACTTAAACTGAACCTGGATTAAACAGGTGGTCTGTGGCAAGTCTTCCGGCCTCCCCCCAACACACACACGAAAAAAGAAAAATTATACCATGCCCACTCGCAAGAGAGGAACAAGAGCGTGCCAGCTCAGCTACCAACAACCCAGTGAAAGAAAAGAACACCCCTCTCACTGCCCTCCACCAGCCCTTTGCAAGTTATTTCTTGGGCATCCACCGCCATCTAGTGGAAAGAGCAAGAAAAGACAAAGGGATACCAGCAACCAGGCAGAATATTTGTATTTTATAGCTGCTTTCCACACACACCCACACCCACACCCACACCAACACCCACACCCACCCACACACACACACACACACACACACACACACACACACACACACACCCCATAACCTGCTTTACAAGAGTTAATTTAAACCTCATAATATAACCACAAGCTTTTTGGCACAAACATAAATTTTCATGCCTAAGTTTCCCAGTTTTTCTGGAATAGAACAAGGAATTCTGCTGGTTCTCAGCTCAGTGAAATGTTACCACATTAACTGGTGAAAGAGGTGGAGGAGGATACCACGGGTGGACTGGCAATCTCTTGAATGATAGCCACTTTCTCAGTATCCACCTAACACTGCTGCTCATTTCATAAGTAGGCTCTTTGGATTGAGGATTGCCTTTAGGCAGGCAAGAACCCTATGACAAAGGCGAATTCCAAGTTCATTCTGAGTGTCCTGGCAAAATTCTGTGTGACTGCAGAGACAGTATTATTACCAACACATGGAAAGCATCACTTTTTAGTGAAAACATATAAAAGCCATTAACATAACAGACATTAATTTGTTAGATATCTTTTTAAAATTCTGGAAGCGGGTTAAAATGTTTTCTTTTCTCATCCAAATTGTATAGTTGAGATGCCGTGGGTGGGTTGCATCAGGTGCGATCCAAAGCATGTAAGACAGACTCCTACACCTTGATGCTTTCAAGTGAACACTGAAGAGATGTAAGAGGACCGTAAGCGTCTTATTGATGCCTAGAGACAAAGTATTTGTTGTGGAGGGAGGAAAGGAGGGAATTTGGGGGACTGCAAATTGGGGGAAATAGTGAAGTCATTATTACAATACTTAACTCTGGTATACTAGGTGCAAGTCTGTATAAAGAGGTGGTTTGTTCAGCATTTTCCTTTTATTATTTTACAGGAAAGCACTTTCCACTGGAGTGTGTCCAAACCAGCATCTGGCACCTGGGAAAGTGAGAGTTTGAACATACTGTGCATGAAATATAAATAAAATTTAGAGAATTGTTGGTGCAGCAGGCCGTGGTTACATGCCAAATATTGCAGCTGCCTTTTAAAGGGGTGTGGAAAGAGGGAATTTGCAATGGAAATGATTCCAAAATCATAGTTCGAGTGGGTGTTTGTTATAAGAAGAAGCCTGAAGGACTCTCTGGGCTTCCTGTAAAGAACAGCCAACATCCTTTGACTTATGGAAAGTGTGCTCTCTGAATCTGCAGTTCAAGAGACCCTCTTAAAGAAAATACCTCTACTGGTATTTAGCTAATTATGTCATATGAATTTACTGGCTATTCTGCAAACTATTATTGTTTTAAAATATGTGTTAAGGAACCACAACATGCCTGACATTTATAGCACATACACATTACAGAGTTTTCCTTTTCAGAAATTGCATTCTAAGGCATGTGATATCAGACAAAACATGCACTGGTCAAATACATATTTGTAATCTGTAAGATTCATGAATCATATTCTTTGGTCTTCAGGACTAGAAGTATATGTGCACAAAAATATATCTGTGTTGGGACATCTCTGGCAGTCCAGTGGTTTAGACACTGTGCCTCCGCTGCAGGGACACAGGTTCCATCCCTAGTCAGAGAATTAAGATCTCATATGCCACATGTGCCAGATCAAAAAAAAAAAAAAAGGAAAGGGAAAAAAAGATGTAAGATGTATATGTACAGATAGTTACTGATACATTGGTGAACTTAGAAAAAGACTGGAAAACTGCAAAGAGCCTAATTATGTATCAATGAGGAGGAATAAAAGATGGCATATTCGTCATTTGGAATACAATCTAGTCACTGAAAAGAATTAAGAAGATGTCTGTATACACTGTATCAGTCAATGTCCACCAGAGAAAGAGAACCAACACAGAGATTTGCTACAAGAATTGGTTCACATGATCATAGAGGCTGAGAAGTCCCAAGATCAGCAGTCAGCCATCCAGAGGCCCAGGAAAACTGATGGTATAGTTAATTCTAGTCTGAGTCCAAAGGCCAGAGAATCAGAAGAGCTGATGTTATAAGTTCTAGTCCCTGTTGAGTCCAAAGGCAGCAGGAGACCTATGTCTCAGTTCGAAGGTAGGTAGAGAAAGTAAATTCTCCCTTACATTTTTTTCTATCTGGGACTTCAACTGATTGGATGAAGCCTACCCACATTGTAGAGGGCAATCTGCTTTACTCAGTCTACTATTTCATGTGTTAATCTCATCCAGAAACACCCCCACAGACATACCTATAATAGTGTTTAACTAAATATCCATACCTCAGTCAATTTGACACATAAAATTAAGTATCACAAGCCTCAGTTCAGTTCAGTTCAGTTCAGTCACTCAGTTGTGTCCAACTCGTTGCAACCCCATGAATTGCAGCACACCAGGCTTCCCTGTCCATCACCAACTCCTGGAGTTCACTCAAGCTCATGCCCATTGAGTCAGTGATGCCATCCAGCTGTCTCATCCTCTGTCATCCGCTTCTCCTCCTGCCCCCAGTCCCTCCCAGCATCAGGGTCTTTTCCAATGAGTCAACTCTTTGCATGAGGTGGCCAAAGTATTAGAGTTTCAGCTTCAGCATCATTCTTTCCAAAGAACACCCAGAACTGATCTCCTTTAAGATGAACTGGTGGGTCTCCTTGCAGTCCAAGGGACTCGTAAGGGTCTTCTCCAATACCACAGTTCAAAAGCATCAATTCTTCAGTGCTCAGCTTTCTTCACAGTCCAACTCTCATATCCATACATGACCCCTGGAAAAATCATAGATAGCCCTGACTAGATGGACCTTTGTTGACAAAGTAATGTCTCTGCTTTTGAATATGCTATCTAGGTTCGTCATAACTTCCCTTCCAAAGAGTAACTGTCTTTTAATTTCATGGCTGCAGTCACCATCTGCAGTGATTTCGGAGCCCCCCAAAATAAAATTTGACACTGTTTCTACTGTTTCCCCATCTATTTCCCATGAAGTGATGGGACCAGATGCCATGATCTTCGTTTTCTGAATGTTGAGCTTTAAGCCAACTTTTTCACTCTCCTCTTTCACTTTCATCAAGAGGCTCTTTAGTTCTTCTTCACTTTCTGCCTTAAGGGTGGTGTCATCTGCATATCTGAGGTTACTGATATTTCTCCTGGCAATCTTGATTCCAGCTTGTGCCTCCTCCAGCCCAGCATTTCTCATGATGTACTCTGCATAGAAGTCAAATAAGCAGGGTGACAATATACAGCCTTGATGTACTCCTTTTCTTATTTGGAACCAGTCTGTTGTTCCATGTCCAGTTCTAACTGTTGCTTCCTGACCTGCATACAGGTTTCTCAAGAGGCAGGTCAGGTGGTCTGCTATTCCCATCTCTCTCAGAATTTTCCACAGTTTATTGTGATCCACACAGTCAAAGGCTTTGGCATAGTCAATAAAGCAGAAGTCACAAGCCTACTCCTTATCAATTTGGCACCCATATGCATCTCCTTAAACTATACTTTCTCTCTAAATAAAGACAATACCAAGATCATGATCCTGCCAAATATGATACAAGTATATGGATTATGAAGAACTGAACTTTGACTGTATGCAACCAAAACTGTACTCATTCCTTCCCCATAAGAGACAGTGATTCCTTGAGGATGTTTACTCACCTTGATGTCACATGACTTAAACACGATGATGTAAAATTAACAATATTTAAATACTACAATCTAAAGTATATATACTATACACTAGATGCTAATTCAGAGAATACACAGTATTCTGGAGAATCTCACCCTGGCCCTGCAAGGTACTGTCACCTAGCTGGTGCTGTAACTGAATCTTCCAAAGGCCATTCTATTGTTCCATCAAGGCAGGTGTTTCAGAGTGGTAAAGCATGGTAAGACCATGTGAATTCTGTGAACACGTGACTTGCCTGTGCCTTCAGGGCCTGCTGAGGCCTAGTCACACATATTCTACATCAGCCTGATGATGAAGTGTTCCTGTCCACGTCTGAGTTTATGGGTGGGTGGGTCAAATAACACCCAGTTCATGATGGACAGCTCAGGGAGCATGGTAATTTCCCATGCTTGAGCATGGCCCAAGCATTCAGCCTCTATGAAGACGCAGTAGCATGCCATGTGTGGTTTCTCCAAAGGAGAGTAGCTATTCACAGAGAATGTGAAAAACTACTTTTATTTGCCTCACCTGTAGTGCCTGCCAAAGGCTCCAAACAGCATCCCTATCTGCCACTGACCTACCTCAAGCACCACGGCATCTCATGGGTCCTATGACGGGAGACAGGGCAGCTTCTACAGCAGCCTGGACCTTCTGCAGAGTCATCACTTTTTCTGGACTCCACTCAAACCCAGCAACTTTTGTGGTCACTCAATAAATGAGCGAGAGACTTTCCTGGTGGTCCACTGGTTAAGAATCTGCCTTGCACTGCAGGGGACGTAGGTTCAATGCCTGGTCGGGGAACTAAGATCCCATATGCCACGGAGCAGCTAAATTGGTAAGCTGCAACCACTGGGACTGCATGCTCCAGAGCCCACATATCACAACTGCTGCGCTGGAGCCCCCCTCCCCAAAAGATCTGCGTAATGCAACAGAGATCCTGAGTGCCGCAACCAAGACTCAACACAGCCAAATAAATACATATGTTTTTAACAATGAGCCAGAGTGCCCAATGTTGTGTGGCAGCCTGGATGGGAGGGGAGTCTCGAGGAGACCAGATACATGTATATATGCATGGCTGAGTCCCTTCACTATTCACCTGAAACCATCACAGCATTGTTAAACGGCTATGTGTGCATGCTCCGTCACTTCAGTCATGTTTGACTCTTTGCAACCCCTCTAGCCCACCAGGCTCCTCTATCCATGGGATTCTCCAGGCAAGAATATTGGAGTGGGTTGCCATGCCCTCTTCCAGGGGATCTTACCGATCCAGGAATCAAATCAGCATCTCCTGAGTCTCCTGCATTGCAGGCAGGCAGATTCTTTGCCACTGAGCTATCAGGGAAGCCTTGTGTTAAATAGCTATACCCCAATACAAAATAAAAAGTTTTAAAAAGTGGGCCAGAAAAGGAAACCCAAATGAGAAATATACTGTCTCCAAATACCAGGGCATGCTGTAGCCTAGTCAAGTTGACACACAAAATTCACCATCACATACACCCGTGGACATTTCTCTAAGATGTAACACAAGAGAAAGTAAGGTGCAGAATACATAGAAAATATTAAGCAACCACTTGTAAATTTTTAAGTGGAGGAAAAAATGTATATATATACATAAATGTAAAGTTTATATATGGATGAAATATATCTGGAAGGACATTTAAAAACAGTAACAGTTTGCTTAGGGAAGGAAATTGAAGAACTTTGGAATAAATGTGAGAAAAATCTGGAAGGTATTATTCTAGTCCAAAAAGAAAGTATATTTTGAATTTTCAAATAAGAACCTATTTGAGGTTAAGATGCTACAAGTGGAGAAAGGAATATTTAAAGACTATCAGGACATCTCAGAATAAGAGACAAAGTGTTTCACACACAAAAAAAATTCAGATGCCATTAAAACAAAGCTATCCGCACACAATGAACACTTTGATTATAAAAGTTTTCCAAGTCCACTTACTTCAAGAAATAATTGAGTCAACAAAATCTGAGTAAAAACTGATTCAAACAAAGTATTCCTTTTTGGGGAGATGGGGGGCATACTGCAAGGCTTACAGAATCTTAATTCCCTAACCAGGGATTGAATCTGGGCCCTCAGCAGCAAAAGCCTAGAGTCAACCACTGAACCAGCAGGGAATTCCCTAAAAAATGTATTCCATTTAATTGGAAGTTCCCTGTAAAAAGATTTTACCTGTAAATTAATTCTCTTGTACAGTTTTTGGCATCTCTTTTATCTTTTCCTTTTTAAAAACCTGGTCTTTGGTGGCAGATGTACTGATAAGGGAAATTGTTTGATAGGTGAAAGAAACAAAATATGGAGGCAAGTTTTGACAAAGATCAAGACAAGGGAAGGGAGGAGCTTCCCTGGTGGCCCAGTGGATAACACTCCATGCTTCCATTCCTCGTCTGGGAACTAGACTCCATGTGCCACAACTAAAAAAGATTCTGCATGCCACAATGAAGATCAATGTTGCCATGTGCTGAAACATGGATCAAGTGCAGCCAAATAAATATTAAAAAAAAAAAAAAAAGACGAGGGAAGGGAAAGAGGGGTGTTGTCCTCCCTGGTTACAACAGTAGTGTGCTCCTTCTCTTTCTGGCACCCACTGGATATGTAATTTTAGGAATTCACCATCATAGTTCTTTCTAGATTTCATTTTATCCCTCAGCAAAGCAGGAGTCTGGTCTCTCGTTTTTCAAGCCTTGTAATTCTTGTCTGAGTCAAAAATGCGAAGTGCTACAAACACATTATGCATATTTATGTTTGCCTCCAACACTTTTCAGAGCAAATCTCAGGATTACAACTTGTCATCGATGTGACCCTACTGCAGCTATAGCAGTGTGTGTGATTCATTACACAAGTATTCTGGAGTAGGCTCTAACCATCCACCAGACTGCCAGGCTATAGGCCAAATTTCCAATTCAGCTTTTCATAAGCAGAGCCAAAGCAACAGCAGAAGAGATAGTAAGCAAGTCTGATTGTTGAGTCTGGGTGAATCAATAAAACTTCCAAACAATTATGCTGTGGAAGAAATCTGCTCCAGAATGTTAAGCCCACCCTTTAGAATCAGGCGGGAGTCTAAGGATTTGGCACTAGAGACAGTACAGGATACCTCTGTTGTCACCATGGCTATGTTGTAAGTAAAAGGCATACAGAATTAAGAAATAATAATAAACATTTTCTGGGACTTCCTTAGTGGTCTGGTGGCTAAGACGCTGCACTCCCAATACAGGGGGACTGGGTTCGATCCCTGGTTGAAGGAACAGATCTCATGTGCCACAACTAAAGATTCCACATAATGTAATTAAAAGATTCTGCATTGCCCCAGCTAAAAAGTATCCTCTGTACCACAGTGAGGATTGAAGATCCTGTATGCCACAACTAAGACCTGGTGTAGCCTAAATAAGTATTTTCTTTTAAAGATGGAGAACAGTATGGCAATTTCCTAAAAAACTAAAACTATCATATGACCCAGCAATCCCACTACTGGGCATTTCCCTTGAGGAAACCATAATTGAAAAAGACAACACGTATCCCTTCTTCACTGCAGCACTACATACAATAGCTAGGACATGGAAGCAACCAAAACGTCCATCGACAGATGAAAAGATAAAGAAGTGTGGTACAGATACACAATGGAATATTACTCACTGTATTTCTACAGCTTTTTGAGTTGGTTCTAATGAGGCAGATGAACCTAGAGCCTATTATAGTGACATAAGTCAGAAAGAGAAAGACAAATATCATATATTAATCATATATATAAAATCTTGAAAGATGGTACTGATAAACCTATCTAAGGTTGATAGAGATGCTGACATAGAGAACAGACTTTTGGACAGTTGGGGAGGAAGAAGGTGGGATGATTTGAGACAGCAGCATTGGAACATATATGTTACCATATATGACATATATGAAACATATATGTGTAAAATGGATAGCCAGCGGGAATTTGCTGTATGTCACAGGGAACCCAAAGCTGATGGGTGCTCTATGACAACCTAGAGGGGTGGGACAGGGAGAGAGGTGGAAGGGGGGTTCAAGAGGGAGGTGACATATGTATACCTATGGCTGATTCATGCTGACATGTGGCAGAAATCATCATAATATTGTGAAGTAATTATCGAATTAAAAATAAAATTTAAATATATGGTGGTAGTTTAGTCGCTAAGTCATGTCTAACTCTTGAGACCCCACGGACTATGTAGACTGCCAGGCTTCTCTGTCCATAGGATTCTCCAGTCAAGAACCTTGGAATGAGTTGCCATTTCCTTCTCTAGGGGATCTTCCTGGCCCAGGGATCGAACCCAGGTTTCCTGCACTGCATGCAGGTTCTTTACCAACTCAGCTACCAGGGAATTCCTTCAGTTCAGTTCAGTCGCTCAGTCGTGTCCGACTCTTTGCGACCCCATGAATCGCAGCACGCCAGGCCTCCCCGTTCATCACCATCTCCCAGCATTCACTCAGACTCATGTCCATTGAGTCCGTGATGCCATCCAGCCATCTCATCCTCGATCGTCCCCTTCTCCTCCTGCCCACAATCCCTCCCAGCATCAGAGTCTTTTCCAATGAGTCAGCTCTTCATGTGAGGTAGCCACAGTACTGGAGTTTCAGCTTTAGCATCATTCCTTCCAAAGAAATCCCAGGATTGATCTCCTTCAGAATGTACTGATTGGATCTCTTTGCAGTCCAAGGGACTCTCAAAGAGTCTTCTCCAACACCACAGTTCAAAAGCATCAATTCTTCGGCGCTCAGCCTTCTTCACAGTCCAATTCTCATATCCATACATGACCACAGAAGAAACCATAGCCTTGAATAGACGGACCTTAGTCAGCAAAGTAATGTCTCTGCTTTTGAATATACTATCTAGGTTGGTCATAACTTTTCTTCCAAGGAGTAAGCGTCTTCTAATTTCATGGCTGCAGTCGCCATCTGCAGTGATTTTGGAATCCCAAAAAATAAAGTCTGACACTGTTTCCACTGTTTCCCCATCTATCTCCCATGAAGTGATGGGACCAGATGCCATGATCTTCGTTTTCTGAATATTGAGCTTTAAGCCAACTCTTTCACTTTCATCAAGAGGCTTTTTAGTTCCTCTTCACTTTCTGCCATAAGGGTGGTGTCATCTGCATATCTGAGGTTATTGATATTTCTCCTGGCAATCTTGATTCCAGCTTGTGTTTCTTCCAGTAAAGCATTTCTCATGATGTACTCTGCATATAAGTTAAATAAGCAGGGTGACAATATACAGCCTTGACATACTCCTTTTCCTTGACGTACTTCCTATTTGGAACCAGTCTGTTGTTCCATGTCCAGTTCTAACTGTTGCTTCCTGACCTGCATACAGATTTCTCAAGAGGCAGGTTAGGTGGTCTGGTATTCTTATCTCTTTCAGAATTTTCCACAGTTTATTGTGATCCACACAGTCAAAGGCTTTGGCATAGTCAATAAAGCAGAAATAGAAGTTTTTCTGGAACTCTCCTGCTTTTTCCATGATCCAGCGAATGTTGGCAATTTGATCTTTGGTTCCTCTGCCTCCGAATTCCTACATATATATATTTTATATATATATATATATAATATATATATATATTATATATATATAATACATATACATATATATACATGTGTATATATGTATTGTGCTATGCTAAGTCACTTCAATTGTGTCTGACTCTTTGCAACCCCATGGATTAAAGCCCACCAGGCTCCTCTGTCCATGGAATTCTCCAGGCAAGAATACTGTATATATTTACACTTGACTGAGAACTGGGCACAAATCAAAGAAATGACAAGGAGTCCTAAAGTCCAAACTCACCTCACAAACACTAAAGATCACACGTTATTGAGAATGATTCTGAGTCGCCACTTCCAGATCCAAAACAGATTATGGAAAGCAGACCACTGGAAATGGAAATGTTCGAGAAAGCACTAAGCTTGGACAGAAGTATATGTCTTCCTGGGCACAAGTTGTAGAAGCAACACATCATATTTAGATTTTACTCTGACATAGAAAAGAATTCTGAGCAGGACATATGATCATGCTTTCGTGCTGAAAGACCATCCTGTGGATGGTTTGGAGAAGGGCAAGGGAGGAGGCATGCCCAACAATGAAGAGTCAATTATTAGGTGAGAATTGATTAGAGGGCTTCCCTGGTGCTCCAGGGGTTAAAGAATCTGCCTTGCAATGCTGGGGACATGAGTTCGATCCCTGCTCAGGGAAGATCACACATGCCTCAGAGCAACTAAGCCTGTGGGTCACAATAACTGAAGCCTGAACACCTAGAGCCCGTGTTCTACAACAAGAGAAGCTGCTACAGCAGTGAGAAGCCTGGACACTGAAGCTAGAAAGTAGCCCCTGTTTTCAGCAACTAGATGGCACCCCACTCCAGCACTCTTGCCTGGAAAGTCCCATGGGCAGGGGAGCCTGGAGGGCTGCAGTCCATGGGGTCTCGAAGAGTTGGACACGACTGAGCGACTTCACTTTCACTTCTCACTTTCATGCATTGGAGAAGAAATGGCAACCCACTCCAGTGTTCTTGCCTGGAGAATCCCAGGGATGGGGGAGACTGGTGGGCTGCCGTCTATGGGGTCGCACAGGGTCGGACATGACTGAAGTGACTTAGCAGCAGCAGCAGAGAAAACTTACACACAGCAATGAAGATCCAGTGCATCCAAAAATTTATTATTTTATAAAAAGAAAATTAACTAGAGGCTAAATAAGAGCATTTGGAAAATGCTTGCCTGGAAAATCCCATGGACAGAGCAGCCGGCTAGGCTGCAGTCCATGGGGCTGCTAAAAGTTGGACTCGACTGAGTGACTTCACTTTCACTTTTCACTTTCATGCATTGGAGAAGGAAATGGCAATCCACTCCAGTGTTCTTGCCTGGAGAATCTCAGGGACAGGGGAGCCTGGTGGGCTGCTGTCTATGGGGTCGCATAGAGTCGGACACAACTGAAGCAACTTAGCAGCAGCAGCAAATCAGAGCATTGAGTCTAAAAAGAAAGGATGGGTTTAAAAAACATTTAAAAGGTGTATAGGAGATGCAAGAGGAATGGAATCTAAGACTAATGGAGCACATGGAAGCACCACTCACCCCGGTGGGAAGCTCAAAATGAGCAGGTTTGAGGAGGAAAATAAGTTCTAACTCAGGTCCACCTGAAACCTGTAGCCCTATAACAGGATCTGCCTGTGGGTGCATGATAAAAGCCACACCCCCTTAGATGAACCCTCTCTTCTGCCTCTCACATCTGCTTCCTTGATCCTGGGGAGCCTGATTTGGAAATCTGATAGTCTGGGGTTTTTTCCCTGGCTAACTGCTGCCCTGATGGGTTCAGGCTGTTCTTTGCTCTTTTTCTTTTTCGAGGTTTAGTGTGTTTCTTTATTTTGATCTTTGCTTTCTGAGGCCTCCTACTGGGGCGAGAGGCTTCTGTCCTTTCACTCCCAGTTTACAGTCCAAAGCATTTCCTGCCATCCTCACAGTGGTGCTGCCTCCAGAGAACATTTGGGGCCAAAGTCTCTTCTCTTGGATGGAGGGATGGAAGTTTCCCTCTAAAACCCAGGCTGGCCTCAGCATCCTGAGTCCCGGTCCAGCTCGCAATCCTACAGCTTCTTCTTGTCCATACAGGGCACTGACGCCCAAGCAATGCATTCAATGAGAGGCTCTTATTCTTCTGTCTGCTCAGAGGCCTACCTGCCAGTGTTCCTTGCAGATCAACAGAGCTCACAAGTGACTGAGCTGTGGCTAAGTAAGTTATTTACAACCAAAAATAATACCTGCCCTGCCTGGACCCAGGCCCCAACAAAGCTGCATGCCTGCTGTGCCCCTCCTAGGAAAAGTTCCTTCTTCAACCCAGAGCACTCCAGGCTTTCTCATTCATCTATCAGGACATGGAAAACTTTGGCTTTGGGGATGGTGGTGAGGGGTAAAGGGATCACTGATGGTTTTGTGTCCGGAGAGTGAAGCAATATGGCAGTACACCCAGGTAGGCCTCTGCTCAGGTGCGGTGTCTCACCGTCATTCCTTCCTAACCAGAAACTCTAGCCAAACAGGTGTGCCAGGCTTCAGGTGGCCCTCTGTTAAAGCTCACCCACTGCCTTATGTGACCACATGTGACAGGTGGTGCCAGAATTGTACGAAGTCTTTTTTTTAAATGTATTTATTATTTTGTTATTTATGTTTGGTTGCACTGGGTCTTTGTTGCTGCAAGCAGGCTTTCTTCGGTGGTGGTGAGTGGGGGCTCCTCTCTAGCTGTGGTACTCAGACTTCCTGCAGTGGCTTCTCTTGTTGTGGAGCACAGGCTCTAGGCTCACAGGCTTCAGCAGTTGTGGCACACGGGCTCAGTTGCTCTGTAGGATGTGGAATCTTCCTGGACCACGGATCAAACCCATGGCAGGCAGATTCTTATTCACTGCATCGTCAAGGAAGTCCAGGATCGTACCAAGTTTTGATTCTAAAATATCCTTGGATTTCTTCTCTGACCTACATTCCTCACATGAAGATGAAGCCATCCTGGGGATGCTCGTGGATACTGTCACCTTCTTGGGGTTCCTGAGCATCTGCTCCAGCCAGGCTCCAGCCACTTCTTGTTAGTATAATTCTTCCATGAGTTTCTCAGCTGCCATATTTCCATGGTTAGCTCCTAGCTGTCCTCTGATTTTGAAGGACATGGATCAGGGCCCTTTAAATACAAAGTCACTTATCCAGTACCCACTATCCAGGGTGACTCAGTTGGCTACTCAGTAACCTCTGTGGCCAGACCTCCTACCAGACTATTCAGACTAATTGCTGTTACAAATTCACATACAACTCAAATCCACACAGGATACACAGCGCCTCTCAACTAGGACCTCCTCATTCCATCCCACTCGTGCTATTTCTTTTACTCCCAGGCTCCTGACATGCCAATCACAGGGCAGCCAGGCTCTCCCAGACACCCAGAGCGGAGATGATCAGGCCCTCCTCCAGTGTGGCACCTCCCCATCTGTGCCACTACCCATCAGTCCAAGTGATGGGTCATCAATTCAGTTTTGACTTCTCTCTGAATCTCATTTATCATTAAGTGTCTCCTGTTCTCTCTGACCCACTGAGATGCTGTCTCAACCCTGTATCCCCATGGCCAGAACAGACAACCTGTAATGTGAGAGCGACTGGTCTCCCGTGAGGCCGTGGCCAGATAAAGTCCCTAGACAGGCAAAGGTTCAGGCCAGGGAAACAGACATGGGAAACCACTTCTTACTTGTGGAATATGCTTGAAGAGGTTCAAGCTTTCCATCAGGTGAAACCCATTCCACCTATGGAAGGAGATGGGTGGGGGAAGAGAGGTACCAGATCCAGGTATCTGTGTCTCCTTCTGTGATCCAGGCCATCATGTTCCAGAAAACAGGCTGGAACATGTTCCAGACTTCTCCCTGCCTCACCATGGTCACACTGGTACCACAGCTTTAAACAAATATTTTTTATCTTTGCCCGCAAGCGTCTTTGTTGCTGTGTGCAGGCTTTTTCTAGTTGTGGCAAGCAGGTGACTTTGATCTCACCTGCACTCTGATGCAGACTCTTCATTGTGGGATCGACTCTTGCTCTCTAACTCATCCCAGGGATTAATTGCTTAGATCGTTCCTTGCTTTCCAAGGCCACCTTGCCTGAGACTTGCCTAGGGGTCTGTCCCAACTTCTCTCAGACCCAACTTTGGCTCTTAAGACCTCTGCATGAATCAAAACCCTGGGCCTCTCACTCTTCTGGAAGGAATGGGTGGTTGGCAGGGTGTGCTGAGTTAAAGATGCCTGTAGGGAATGTCTGGTTCCCATGCTAATGAGAAGGCTCGGAGCTGGAGATGAAGATTTGGGAGTCACTGCTGCAGTACAGGGGCTTACCAGGTGGCACTAGTGCTAAAGAACCTGCCTGACAATGCAGAAGAGACACCGGTTCAATCCCTGGGTTGGGAAGATCCCCTGGAGGAGGACATGGCAACCCACTCCAGTATTCTTGCCTGGCAAATCCCATGAGCAGAGGAGCCTGGTGGACTGCGGTACAGGGGGTTGCAAAGAGTCAGACATGACTAAAGCGACTTAGCACATGCGTGTGCAAGCACCCTGCGGTACAGGTGGTAGTAGAAGTCAGGAGTGTGGATGAGCTGCCCAGGCAGAGTGAGGATAAAGGATGAAGCCCCGAGGGGACCAAAAGGAAAGGGTCAGGAGGAGAGGTGTTAGCACAGAAGACTGACAAGCTGGAGAGGCTTCGGCAAAACTAGGAGAGAGGAGCTCCACAGAAACTGAAGAATCTTCAGCACAATGATGCGTCAACAGTTGCAAACACAGCTGAGCCGGCAAGTGCAATGGGACTGGACTCAACAACTGGCAAGCTACCAGTTAGGATGAGTGGGCTCATGGTCTGGTGGGAGCTGAGGCAGGGTGAACTGTAGCTTCTGCCTGGTGACAGAGACAACTCTGGCTGCCCAAGGGGTCTCTCGGCCTCTGTTGACTGGCTACCCTCCCCATCTTCTGTTACCATTTATCTTTCTCTTAGCTGATACAACCAGATACGCTGCAAGTCTGGATCAATGCAATAGTTTGGGATCCATTTTGGTACCATAGAAACTACCGTGAAAGGTTTCCTGGGTTCATACACATTGCTATCTCTCAGTTAACCTCCAGGTTCTGAGTTTGCAACTAGTAAACACTAGGTGATTCAGCATAATCGAAGTGGCTTTCACCGCAATGCTAGTCCCACGTCGTCAACTCCATTGACAACTGGCTGGAGGGAGTAGCAGCCTCGGCCTCCCTCGCTCTCCATCTGGTCATAGCCACCTCGTGCTTAAACTCGGCTAGCTTCACTAATTTTTATTTTATTTTTTTGGCTGCGCGGCTCTACGGATTTTTAATTCCCCCGTCAGGGCTGGAACCAGGGCCCTCGGAAGTGAAACAAGGAGTCCTACGCAGTTAATAGCCAGGGTATTTCCTTTTTTTTTCTTTTTTGTCTTAACTTCACTCACTTGTTCACTCATTTTTTTGGCCCCTTCTCTCTCCCCTCAACGGCTCAACTACTGAATAAAACATTTATGCCATACATTCATTTCACCTTAATTTGCAAAGCACCTCACCCCTTCCGCATCTCACAACACACTCTAGGAATACTGGACTGGAAAGACAGTGGCGAGGCGCGCCCACCTCCTGCTGGTGCCCTGGCGCGGGGCAGCCTCTCTGTCCTCCCGCCCGTCATGAGCTTGAGAGGTGGCGGAGACGCGCGTGCCCGCGCAAGGCTTCCTGGGAAATGTCTGGGGTGTAAGTGTCTCAGAACTACAAATTCCAGTACGCCCCGCGCTGCAGCCGCGTAGAGGGCGCTGTCTGGTGATTCGAAATCTTTTGTCATTGTCGTTAGGAATGCCTCACAAGGCTGACTCAGTATTCACAGGAGGCTTTGGGAGAACATGATAGCTATTTCGCCGGGGGTGCAAGAACTGACTTGACTTTCGCGGCTTCTTCGCCCTCGCTCGATGTGGCGAATCTGCCGTTGCGGCACGGTGGCTGAGCGCGCAAGGCCCGACGGGAAGCTTGTGGAATCTGCTGCGGAAAGAAGAACGCCAGGTTTCCTGGGCAGCCACAGTCATGGCGGCGGCCGCCCCCAGGGCCGGGGGTTCAGCACCTGAGGCGGCTGCTTCCGCCGAAGCTCCGCTGCAGTACAGCCTTCTTCTCAGTACTTGGTGGGCGACAAGCGTCAGCCCCGGATCCTGGAGCCTGGGAGCCTGGGCGGGATCCCGAGTCCAGCCAAGAGTGAGGAGCAGAAGATGATCGAGAGGGCGATGGAAAGCTGTGCCTTCAAGGCTGCGCTGGCCTGCGTGGGAGGTGAGGCGGGGCCGGGCCCCTCTTGGGAGGCTGAGGGCTTGGGCGGCAGCGGGGTCCACTGCTCAGAGGACCACGCATCTAGGAGGCGAGGGGGCCCTGGGCCGCGCGACCTTGACCCACCCCACCTGTCGGTGAACTTGAGCAGCTCCTCCGTAGACCCCGAGGTTGGCTTTCGCCTCTGGAAATTCGATCAGGGAATCGGTCCTGGGTCGGGACCTGGGGATTATAAAATGGTTGACTTCATTCATTCATTCATTCGTTCGCTTTAAAATAATTACTTTTCAGCAAATTATTACTGAGCAGTTGTCACGTGCCAGGCGGTGGAAAGACAGAATGAGAGATGAGAGCCTTGTTCTCTTGAAGCTAATATTTTAATATACTCAGAAAGGAAAGTTTTGAGAAGGGGGACAATGCTGCAGACCTGGGGCGCAGCACTTGCAACGGTCTGGCCGAAAGTGACTTCAGGCTAGAAAAAGCAGAAAGGCCAGTGAGCCCAGTGTGACTAGACAGCTGGAACGAGGGGGAAAGAAGTCTGGACTTGGCATGTTTTTGTTTTGTTTTTTAATCCTTTGAGGATTTGAGAATGTAGGTGTCTCCTGTGTGCTAAGAGGCTGACTACATTTGCAGGTGAGTTGAAGTCTCATTGAAAATGAAAGGAAATTAAGAAACGAATATAGTGAGGGTGAAAACGTGAAATTGAGCAGAAGAAAGATCTTTTTGGTTGGGAGAAGGCCACAAGAAGTGAGACTGGAGCCTGTGTTTTGAAGGATTAAGAGAATGAGGGTAGACAAAGAGAAATGGCTTTTCAAGTTGGGGTGGAGTGGTGCGGGTTGAGCTTTTTTGCCTGTAGGCATTAGGACAGTCATTGATGGTTTTTAGGGTTACCAAGAGCTTAATGACTCATGGTGGAGTGTGCAAAGGGAAGGAAAGTCAGTAGGCGGGGAGAATTTGCTGGGGAAATTTGCTGGACTGAAGCTCACTGAGACATGGGCTGGGTCTTTGTTCATCATTGTGTCTGACCCTAGATCTCTTAAATATCTGTTTAAATAATGAGTGAGTCTTTGTAGTGCCCCAGGGTGGAAGTGATGAAGGCCCTAGGCTAAGATAATTGTGGACCAAGTCTCACTGGAGGAAGCAGAGAAACAGCCTTAAGTGTGCCTGAAGTTTGGCATGGGAATGACTGGAGAACAGGAGCTGTAAGCGGGGAGGTCTGGAAGGGAGGTGCCCATGATTTCATTGAACGCATACTGACCTTGAGGTGGCAAGAGGACATCCATGTGGAAATGTCCAGCAGGCTCAGGAAGGTCAGCTGTGGACCACAGCATGGCATTTGCCATTTGGGAACTTTGTGACCCTAGGGAAGTTGGTTTACCTCTCTGAGCCTCAGTTTCTTCGACTACAGAAAGGAATGGAAAATAGTATCTACCTCACAGGATTACTGCAAGGAATAAGTAAGGCTGGGACAATAAAGTGTCAGTAATTGGTATATGGCACTTTCCAAATGACTTTTATGAATGTCACCATTGTCAAGGGAGTGATTTGCAAAGTTGATACCTGAACTTGAGAGTTTATGTGTGAGAGTGTAGAGAGAAAAAGAGGGTTAAAGACGGAATCTTGAAGAATGTTAGGAAATGAAAGGAGGAAGAAATAGAAAGAGAGTCAAAGAAGAAGCTACCAACTAGATCGATCTTGCATTTTGTAATGTGGAAACCAGGCCAGTGGAGAGTTTCTGAGGCAAGAAGGGGACAGGGTATCCTCTTCACTGGTTGCCATCCAAAAGGTGCAATATGAGTATGGCCCTATCACAGTAATCCGAAAAACGTGCCAAGGAAATCTTCATCTCTCTTCATTTTTAGGATTTGTCTTGGGAGGTGCATTTGGGGTGTTCACCGCGGCATTGATACCAACGTGGGCTTTGACCCCAAGGATCCTTACCGCACGCCAACAGCCAGAGAAGTTCTTAGAGACATGGGCCAGAGAGGAATGTCCTATGCCAAAAATTTTGCCATTGTGGGCGCCATGTTTTCTTGCACTGAATGTTTAGTAGAATCTGTAAGTGTCCGTGCCTTCTGAGAAAGCCTTGCCTGTTTCCATCCTGTGAGTTCTCAAGAGAAATACCCAATGCTACTAGAAAGCAGGTCAGAAGTGTCCAGTACTTGCTAGATTCAGTTTCCACTAAATAGTCCCTAATGTAAACTTCTTGTGAATTTATGATTTGGGCTTGCATTATTTTTATTTATAGGCCAGAAGTTTGTTAATTATTTTTTTATTACTGTTTTTGGCTGCACCTTGCGGCTTGTAGTATCTTAGTTCCCCAACCAAGGGTGGAACCTGGGCCCCTTGCAGTGGAAGCAAGCATGGAGTCCTAATGATTGGATCACCAGAGAATTCCTGGTTATTAATTTTACAACAAGAGACTTACTGGGGAACCTGAGAAGAGATTCTGATTACTTCTCAAACGTGACACTTGGCTCAGCGCTTTGGTACCATGTACAGGAAGCATTTGTGAACACGTTCAAATTTTAGGAATTATACTTTTTGAAAGAAAAAAAAAGATAGGTTTCCTTTGGGGAGGGACGAAATTAGCCAGCTAGAAACCCTGTCTTTTTTTCCTTAGTTTTCTTGTCTGGCTTGTTTCTTTGGCTCTGAACTGCTCTTCTCCACCCACAGTACCGGGGAAAATCAGATTGGAAGAACAGTGTCATTAGTGGCTGCATCACTGGAGGAGCCATTGGTTTCAGAGGTTAGTAAACAGTTCTCATATGCTTTTTTTTATGGCCTTGGACAACATGCTGAAGTTGAGATTTCCAAACACATGAGTGTTCCAAGGACAGCTCAAGGCATATGTGGAACTTGATATTCTCCTCTCCTGACAA
Source organism: Madoqua kirkii (assembly GCA_006408675.1). Lineage (NCBI taxonomy): Eukaryota > Metazoa > Chordata > Mammalia > Artiodactyla > Bovidae > Madoqua > Madoqua kirkii. The sequence goes on along the minus strand of SJYC01011621.1, from coordinate 9,710 downwards.
GTAAATCACATTTTCTGTGTTAACTCAATTTTGGAAACTATTAGTATATAGATCAGGGTTTCTGATCCTTGGCATTGTTGACATTTTGGACCAGAGGAGTGTTTGCTGGGCGGAGGGGAGTGCTGTTCCTGGCCTCTCCCCACTAGGTGTCAGTAGCACCCCCTAGTGGTGGCAAGTAGAAGTGTTTCCAGTGTACCTTGGGGGACGATCTATGAGTTCAGTCGCTCAGTCGTGTCCGACTCTTTTCGACTCCATGAATCGCAGCACGCCAGTACCCCATGTCCATCACCAACTCCCGGAGTTCACCCAAACCCATGTCCATTGAGTTGGTGATGCCATCCAGCCATCTCATCCTCTGTCGTCCCCTCCTCCTCCCGCCCCCAGTCCCTCCCAGCATCAGGGTCTTCTCCAATGAGTCGACTCTTTGCATGAGGTGGCCAAAGTATTGGAGTTTCAGCTTCAACAATCAGTCCTTCCAATGAACACCCAGGGCTGATCTCCTTTAGGACGGACTGGTTGGATCTTCTGTAGAAAAGGCAGAGGAACAGAGATCAAATTGCCAACATCTGCTGGATCATTGAAAAAGCAAGAGAGTTCCAGAAAAACATCTATTTCTGCTTTATTGACTTTGACAAAGCCTTTGACTGTGTGGATCACAATGACTGAAAGAGATGGGAATACCAGACCATTTGACCTGTCTCTTGAGAAACCTGTATGCAAGTCAGGAAGCAACAGTTAGAACTGGACATGGAACAATAGACTGGTTCCAAATAGGAAAAGGAGTATGTCAGGGCTGTATATTGTCACCTGGCTTACTTAACTTATACGCAGAGTACATCATGAGAAAAGCTAAGGGACAGATAGCCCCAGGTGAAACCCACAGAGAACTATATCTATCTTAGAATAAAGAACTGTCCCCATATTGAATATATGGGAAGAACTTCATAATAATAAGTAATCTCTGGAATGTGTTGCTATGCAGGATAGTACAGAAGTATAGCTGGACCCCATTCAGCCCTGGGAAGCCCATTTGTCCAAACAGCAAGCTCTGCTTAACTTTCAGCTCCATGCATCTCAAACAGACATCTTTCTTCATACTGTTCAGTTGGCATTTTAATTCTGTGTATACGTTCTCACAGTAATGTTTTTGCAGTTTAGGGTTCTTAGATCTCCACCCTTTGAAAGCCAAATATAGGTATCCTAGAAATGTTGGATTACCTACTGTAAGCAACCAAGAAACTGGTTCTCTGCCACGTCTCCCTGTTGGTGTATCTATCAAGAGTACAGAGCAGGGTGCCAGTGACTTAACTTCCCTAACAGTGTCTATCACGGCCATTCTCCATCTGCTGTGCCCGGACTTAGCCAAAGCAAAAAAGGCTGTTCTCTCATTTTCTGAGAGGCAAGATGATTTTCTGTCATTAAAACCTGATTCTCCTCCTCACACAGCCATTTGTGATTTATGGAGTAACTTCTCCTTTGGTCTTACCATCTCTCAGCTTTGTCAGGGCCTTTGAGAGGCTCAGCTCCCTCTGGGATTGCTTTGATCACCTTCCCAGGAATTTATTCCATAAACAAATCAGAGTAACAGGCCATATGCTTTCACTTGATTCCAAGGGCTGGTTCTGTAACCAGTTTCCTGCCTGAGAGGAGCTATTTTCATGAGACTAGAAGTAGCAGTTCTTTGGAATGAGAAAAGTTAAACGAACATACAATTAGATAACAGCACACTGGATCAGCTCGTGTGCAGAGCCTCACTGAAGTCTTCCAGTTCTCCGCTGCGTTGACCGATGGAGAACGTGTTCGCCAGCTTCTTTACATCTCTAAGTACCGAAACTTCTCCTGAGTGCAGCTTGACCCAGCATCTGTCACCAGAAGTAATGTCATTTGTGTTTGCTTTACAGCTGGCTTGAAGGCTGGGGTCATCGGCTGTGGAGGTTTTGCTGCTTTCTCCGCTGCGATTGACTATTACCTACGGTGAGAACACTGGTGTCCGGCAAGGACGATGGCAGCCCAGGATCAAGGCTGCTCTGTGGAGGGCAGTTTCAGCACCACTCCAGGGCACTTGCTTCAGAGACTGAAGACACTTGTTTTCTCTCCCATAGTTGGTGTCCTGAGGGAGCTGCCTGGCTGCAATCGGCTACCTCTAAGCAGCCACGCTCTCTGCATCTGGACTCGAGCCAGGCTGTGCGGGGTAGTTGCCATGCCAGACTCTCTCTTTGGGGCAGTTAAGGAGTCACTGTGCTGACCTGTAGGAACTGAGTCCCACAAAGGGGCAGCCCACAGCCTGTGGTGCTGTGGGGATGGAGGGGACTTGACCCATGCCTGTAGGCATCCATCAGACCTCGGGCAGGGCCAAGCGGAGCCATGCCGTCCGGCCGGTCAGGTCATTATGTTTAGTGTTCTGCTATCTTTGTTATATAGATATATACGTGTATGTATTTATATTACAGTTCAAAAGTTTGGCTTATTTTTTTTTCAAATTCCACAACTCCCCAAAATGGTACCAGGTGGCCCAAAGATTGAACTCCAAAGAGAAAGCATGAGCCAGCTCCTGAGAAGTCTGGGAACGCTCGACTCCCAGGGTCTGCAGAGCAGCGTTATCCTCACTGAGATTGCTGCAGTGGCCCAGCCTTGCCCTGAAGAAGCCGGCCCAGGCGTGTCGTAGGACACAATGACATTCCACGCATAGCCCTGCTGGCCTCTTCTGCGAAACCCTCGGGCTAGCTGGTGGGAATGCCTGCAGTCTGAGCCACACGTGCGTGTTCTGCCGTGACCATCGGCCCAGGCCCGCCTCACAGACAGCGTGCGAGGGTTGTGTTGCTGTGGTCATCCTGATGACCCAGTCCCAGCAGCCGCTGGTCACAACCAGACCGTGTTCAGGAGCTGCTCTCCACCACCCTGTTCCTCTGATGTCGGGTTCATTACTTAAGAGTTTTTGACTTGACTTGGTAGCCTTTCTCTGACAGTAGCAGCTCAGCCTAATTGTGTGCTATACACAGAAAAACACCCTTTCACAATCGGGATCTGCTGCAGATGCTGTTCTGGTGCCTTGGTGGTGAGGTGAAGATGAGCTTAGGACAAGCAGGTAGCATGGTGGGGGCCTGTAATTCCGGCCGCCTTCAGGCAGTGGTAGTGTCTCTTTTATTCCACTAGTCATTCCTTTGCCTTTTTTGTCTGTTTTCCCCACTGTGGGCCACCTTCTAAAGCTTGCCCACCCTTAACCAGAATTCAGACTCAGCTGAACCATCCAGACATCCTGAGTGTGTGTGAGTGTGTGTGTGTGTACATGAGTGATGATGTCAAGCCCAGCTGGTAACACCTTCCTCTGGCCTTGTCTGCTGTTGCCTTTGGAATGAGCATGAGCTAGCACACAAGGCTCATGCTCTTTTTTGGGGGGTGGGGGGGAGGTGTTCTGTAGAATGCCTGTCATAGTCTCGGTCAAGAAGCTTCACTGCTGCTAGGCTGCCTGGACAATCCTCATAGGTCTGAGAACAAATGTTAGGGTGAGTCCTCCACTGTCCATAAACAAGTCACCTGTAAGCAGTTAGAGCAAGCGCAGACACTCTTACCTGCCACCTGTCAACAGTGCCAGAAGCCTGGCGTCTACCATCCAGTCTAGCGCCTGGGGTCAAACACCAAGAACAAGCACTGCTGCCCTTGCGACTGCCTTGGCAATGATGAGTCCTGGGCATCAGTAGCCATCAGTTCAATAAGCGAAGCATTGTCCACACTGACTATTCAGTCAGGAGGGGAGATGAATAGTTTCCTGTTTTAGATGGCTAAGGAGGCAGTATGAGCTCATAAACCAAACACCAATCTTCAGAGACATCTGTTCCTGATCTCCAGAATAAACACAGTGTCCAATGGCCGAGGCTGGTGGGAGCTGACATTAACCCTGCTAGCTCTCCTGAGGGAGGCTGGGCCCTCTAGGGGATCCAGCCTCCCCAACAGAGACTAGGCCAGCAGTCTGCCCCAAAGACCTGCAACTTCCAAGGAAATGGTAGAGAGATGCTGGCATAAAATAAACCTCCACCTGAACAGACAACTTCCTGCCATCTCTGAGGCACACCGATGGCCAGGTCTCTGGTGGGGCACTTGTATTTCATGAAAAGAACCGGCTGGTGACAGCCATGGGCATTTGTGAAAGAGCAAGGGGAGGGCGTGGGCTCATCTCCAAAACTGCCATGGTCCCCACAGGCCAAAGGGACGCACCAGAGGGAGTTCACTAGTAAGGAGATTCTTGGAAACGCACATCTGGATGCAGCTGGAAGAGTTAAATATTTAGATTGGTGGTCTTCCCTGGACTCCTGGGAACACAAACGTCCACACCACAGGGCTGAGTTGTTTGCAAATGTTGGGGCTTTGCAGGTTTTTTTTTTATTAACATTTTCCTCTCACGTGGCTTACATCAATTTATAATAATCTACATAAGTTGAAACAGAACATAGACCAAAGAAAAATATATCCTTACCAACTTATGAAAGTCAAATATTAATGAAGGGTCCCATCATACCTGTAACAGCACAACACCGGTAGCCCGCAGCCATCGCCAGCAAGGACAGGCGTGTGGACTCCTGTAGCCTGTCTGTGGGTTCCTGTTGGCACAGCCTGCCCTGCTGGGCACAGTGGCTGGGGTTCTGTACAGTCCCTGTTGCTCAGAACCCACGGGCTGTTCCCTCAGCGCAGCTTAGTCCAGGTCTGGTACCCACCCCTCCCAGTTCTGGGGGTCAAGTTGATAAATATGCTGAGCCTTTTCCATTTCTCAGCCCTTCCAGCCTTCCTCCTTTTCTCATCACCCAAGAGGTTGGGGGCTGCAGTAGCTACCTGACGCTGAGAGGCACACGTCCCTGGTTTGGGGAAGGTGGGAGGCGCCCGTTAGGGGCTGTAAATGGCTCTAGGTGGGGCTCCAATTCATTCCAGTTAGTGCAAGAACCTTCCAGGCCACCTGCCGGCTCCCAAGTGCCAAGCAGGCTCCAGGGATGGTCAGACACGCGGGATGTTCAGACTGCAGCATTCTTTCTCCACCTGTGGCCCAAGCCCCTGATCTTAGGGAGTGGGGCTCCTCACTCAGCTGCTTAGCAGGCAGCCAGGGCGTCAGTACCTCTCTCGGGCATCTATCCTCCGATGTGCACAGAATGTGTACCATTCTGCCCACGCCGAGGCCACAGGTGTAAACGAGACAAGAAGGGGCCCTTCCTCTCACTGAACTGGTGCTAAGGCTTCAGGGCCCCAAACCCTTCTTTAAAACTGCCCTGGCTCAAGCTATGGGGAGCTTGTCTCTCCAATCCCCAAGGCCTGGAATCTAGTCTCTGCCACAGGAGAGCCAGGGAGCTGTGTCCTGTAGCTCCAGCCTCTGCCGCCAGGAGTGTCTGTCCTCCCAGGTGAACTGCTGGAGGCCGGCAGCGCTGCTCAGGAGAGAAGAAACTGCATGTTGGGGGCACTTCTCACTCCTTTCCAGTACTGAGCAGCGGCCCTCAACATGGGGATCGGACCCTGTGGATAAGTTGAGCATCCACCAGCAGGGTCCCCTGCAAAACTCAGTCCCGAGAGAGGCAGGTACCTGGCACAACCCCAACTCCTAAGAGTTCCCCCGAGTTCACCCACAAGGCTGTGTTCAGAAGCCAGGGGCGGGAGGCAGCACCGTGACGGCTGGCTACTACTGGACCGCGCCTGACTTTCCCAGGCCCTGGGGCGCACGTGGCCGTGGGGGCTGCCCCATGGCAGTGCTTGGCTGTGGAGAAAGTGTAATGTCTAAGGCAAAGGTACCACGAGGTACAGGAGGCACCAGGAAGGGCTTGCCCTCTTGGATGGAGCCTGCCTGTTTCGAGACGCCTGCTTCAGCCCTCGTGGTTGCCCTCCCAGAAGCCTGGCTCCACCAGAAATTGCTCCCAGCCCAGGATGCCCAGCACTCCCTGGCACTCCTCTCAACAGCCCACTTGCTCTGTCTCCTTGGCAACCTGACTCTCCCACCTCCCCCGATTCTTTCCTGACCCTCTGGCTGCCTTGACAGCAGGTCTCTGGTGAGTCTCTACACTCAAAATAGAACAGCAGGAGAAAAGAAACTGAAAAGCAGGAGAAGAAACAGGCAAAGGTGCCTCACGGTGACTGGAGACATAACAGAGGTTCTCAGGTGGAAAAAATCCCAGCAATCCGCTCTCCAGCCTGTGCTGAGCCGAGGATCAGTGCGAGTCTGTCTCCTTGTCCAACATTTGCACAGGTGGTAAGGCGGACAGGAGCGTCTCCACAGGTGGAGGGACAAGGAGAGGGTGGGGGGCGGAGCATCGGACTGGCCACCCCCCGCCACCGCTGCCCAGGGCCGCCTCAGAACTTTCGAGGTGATGGATCAAAACCCAAAGCTGAAAATGCATGCAGGCAGGCTTTGGGGGGGGTGGCGGGTGGGCAAGGAGGACGGGGCGGAGGAAGACCAAGGGGAGGCCGCCAGGAGACTGTGATCTGGGAGCAGGGCCAAGAGAGGCAAAGCTGGCAGCAGTTACAGAGCGCAAAATAAAAGCCCTTGGACCAGACTCAGGAGGAAAGAAAGTGTTGGAGGAAATGAAAGAACAAAGCAGGCTGCCTGTGTGCCCACACCGGGTTGGTCACTACCTTTTCTGCATGACAAACAGACAATTCCCGAACAGCACGGAGCATTAGACACGATTAGAGGAACGGAGGGCAGAGCCGGGGTGCGTGGTGGGGCTGGGTCGGCTGGCTTTGTACAAGGTGGCACAAAAGATACATGTCTTCCAGTTCTTGGAAATCTGTGTCCCTTGGAGTGCGGAGCGCTGGGTTTGGGAGTTCTCTATTGCAGTCCTTCAAGTCTGGGTTGGGTCCCTGGCTGGAGAGGGTGGCTCAGGGCCGCCCCCGACAGCCGCTCCCACCTCGGGCTACACGTCGGTGGAGAAGTACAGTGTGTTCCGCTTCAGTTCTGCGAAGGAGATGGGAGGGTGCTGCAGGTAGTAGAGGAGGACCTGGACCTGTGGGGAGACGGGAGACTGAGGCTGGGGTCCTCACCCCGAGGGCCTCCTCTGACCCGCTGGGCTCCTGTGGCTCCCTGCTTCCCCTTTGGCTGGCTGCCCCACTTCCCCTTCCCTGGAAGCCCAGGTGTGGCTGCCTGTTTGCGGCAGTAGGGGCTGCTGCAGGGCAGAGGGCAGGGTGCCCAGGGCCACTTCCCCAACCTCAGTCCTGTTCCAGACCAGACCCTGCCCTGGGTCTCACCAGGCTCCCCACCCCGGCTTCCACACATGAGGGCAAGGCCCCAGATTTTCCTGACACCCCTGGGTCTGCTTCCCGAGGCTCAGGAGCTCCCAGGACTGCAACCAGTATCTGGGACACCCATCCTCTGGGCTCTTGGTCCAGACGCCTACTGTTTAGCAGGACCGTCCAGAGCCCTGACTCCTTGGTAGCATCCTACTGACCCATCAGCCCCGCTGCTCAGGATGGGAGGCGGGTAGGAGTCCACCCCTCAGGGGGGCTCGTTCGACCTGCTGCAGGCCTGGGCAGCGTGGAGGTACCTGCGCCATGACATCGTGAGACCAGATGTCGGCGGCCGACGTGAGGTGTGCTTTGCTCTCCACTTCTGAGGGTCTCAGTAACGTGGGGCCAAACACGGTAGCCAGGTTGTGAAGGGACATTTTGTTGATGGGCTCCTTCTCAGCAACCCTGAAACGGACGGGAGGGGCAGAAACAGAAGTCACATTTGGCCGCCACGTGGAGCTTGACCCTTGGCTAATACTGCTCCTGGGAGGATTCCCCAAGGGGGTCACTAGCCCACCCTCTCCTGAGGGTCGAGACCGCTCCGTGAGGAGGGGACTCAGGCAAGGGCCCAAGTTCCCAGCTATGTTCCAGTATATTCCACTGACAGATTCCCAGCTCCTGGGCCACCCCCTGAACTGATGGTAAACTGCAAGAGCCAGAAGGACCCACGCCAACTCTCCCTCGCCTCAGACAGACTATTACAGGTCCAAGAACTTTCCCTGTAATAACTCATGTTCGTCAAAAGCAAGCCTTTGGGTAGGTAACAGTTTCATCCTCCCTGTAGAGATGAAGAAACCAGAGTACAGAGAGGTCAAATGGCCTGCCCAAGGTGACCCAGCAGGTGGCAGAGCAGGGATTCAAACCCAAGAGGTCTGCTTCCTGAGCCCATGCTCTTCCCCACCCTGTGCGCTGTCCACAATCAGCCCAGCCGTGGAGAGGGGCCCGGAGGAGGAGTCCCAGTGGGCGGGGGCCAAAGGCCAGAGGCTCTGCCTGCTGTGCTGTGGCAGGAACATCCCTTGTCACAGATGGAGCTCAGGGGCTGTCCTCCCAAGCTTTTCCAGAAGGGTTGCCTCTTGGGATCCCGGAGCTGCCTCCTTCTGGATCTTCCTCTGCTTCTCTTGCATCATCAGCCAGATGCTCTGTGGCTTATTTCCCCTGAGTAACAGCAGGGGCTGCCATCTGGGGCTGGTGTCCAGCAGGCTCGGTACCACTCGACACATCAGAGAGACCCTGCGCCTCCCCCTGGTGCCAGGCAACGTTTTGGGGCTGAGACCCAGCTGCCCCAAGCAGCGCCTCTGACCCCAACTCCCACTGGAGCGTCACCCCACCCTCCAGGCAGGAGCCATGGATGTGCCTGCTGGGCACCTTGGAAACAAGCAAACAGTGCCATGCCAGGAGGCAGCTGTGCAGCTGGCCCTGCCCCTCACCACACACACACACACACACACACACACACACACACAGGCCAGGCGCCCAGATGTGGGAACAGACTGTGCCCGGTTCCCAGGGTGGAAAACCTAATGAATTTTCCTCCCCACTCCTCTGTGTGTCCTCCCCACAGTGCTCGCCAAACTATTTGGGGATTGGTTGGGACCTCGTTCCCTGCCAAACCAGAGGGAAAATGTCTCATAATGGGAAAAACAAGACAGCAGCCCAGGCATTCCCAGGTCTCCGCTGGCCCTCCAGAGCCTGGCCTGGCCTGGCCGAGGCGCCACTGGGGGCCTGAGGGCTCAGAGCCCCTCACCGGGGGTGCCCTGGTCCTGGATGGCAAGTGGATTTAAGGGACGCCTGGGAACATCTCCTCCCCACTCAGACCTGGGACCAGTCCCGGGCTCCAAAGTGAGTGATGAGGTCACAGTCAGGGCTAGTTTCCATTCCTAACTTAGGTACAGGTGTCAACTTTAGCAGCTCTTGGTGGGGCAGAGCAGAAGGTGGGATGGACCATAGTTTAGTATCTGGGAGATGTGGACTCCAAGGGCAGAGCTACTGGTAAACCCAAGCAAGTCCCCATCAAGCTGGGGACTCAGATTCCCTACCTGTTTGATGAGGTGTGGGTCAAGACCAGTGGGCTTCAGACTTTTTGGACTGTGACCCATAATAACACACACGCTTTACACCATCATCCAGCACATGCAAGAGGAGTAACTGAACAGAACCATATGCATGCTTGCCATTTGCAGTGCACCCTGGGGCTGTCTCTCCCACTCCGTTTAAAAAATGCTACGTGGACTGAGTGGCCCACTGACTGGAAACTCCACCTACAGTCCTTGGCTCTAGCCCTGCCTCTCCAAGTGTTCTATGGCCATTATTTGAGGTGGACCCTGGGATCCAGATATTTCTCCAAACAAAAGAATCTGAATGCCAACAATCTGAAGGGCAAATTCTCACCGGGCTGCGGTGGCCCAGCAGAGACCAGCACCCACGAGGAGGCAGCCGGGATGTGGCTTTCAGGGCAT
>SJYC01011619.1:0-17045 GCA_006408675.1 Madoqua kirkii | reverse complement strand
CTGGGTGAAGGGAGCGGGGGGTGGGGGGGGGGCTCGGCTGCCCACCCACTGCGCAGACACTTCCGGTCCCTCCCGGCTCACCCCATTCATCTCAATCACATCGGTGTGCCAGTTCTTGGTTTCCACAGTTTGTGGATCCAGCTGCAGGGAAAAAGAGAAGGTGAGAGAGAAAGAGGTGATGGCAGAGACCAAACCAGAGCCCCGCCCCTGTGCTGCCCAGGCTCAGATGTTGGCTAAAAGTTCAGGAAGATGGAACTGGGGGCTGATGCTCATCGAGACATCAGTCCTTCAGGGGCTCCAGGCCCCAGTTCCTTCCTGCCCCGGTTAGTGAAGGATTCCCCCACTCTGGGAGGGAGGCAGGGTGCGCTCTTAGACACATTTGTCCATCCCCTCTCACCCACTCCTGACCTGCCCTCTGAGAGGTATACTGTCACCCCATTTCACGGATGCACAAACTAAGGCTCACAGTTTATCAGCAACTTGCTCAACTCCCGGAATTGGAGTCAGGTACACTGCGGGCACAGCCCATGTACCTGGAGGTGGCAAACAGGAGGCTATGCCACGCAGAAGTAAAGAAGAGACCTGGGTCTGAATCCCAGCTCAGCCACTTCTGGCCGGGTGACCTTAGGAAGTTTCTACCTTGCTAAACCTCATTTGTTTGGTTTGTTCATTGCCAGTAAAGACTCTGCCTTGCTGGATTATTGTGAAGACTCATTGAGATAACAGGTAAGTGGCTAGTCTCCCAGGAAGCAAACAGGCTATAGAGGGGGCCCCCAAACTGGGTAGGAGCCCCAGGGAGGTGGAGATGGCAGGGGAGGCCCAGAGGTATCCCTCACAGGTGACCAAACAGGGCTCATTCCTCTGGTGCAGGGGCCTTCAAACTGTTTTTCCTTGTGCACTCATAAAGTGACTTGGAAAAACAATGTACATCCTGGCACATTTTTAGTCAACATCTGAATATTTCCAAATCAAGTTTAAATAGCTGCAAAGAACATAATTTCCAGAATAATGTAAATATTTACATCTTGAAACAAAACTGTACATCATTCTCTTAAATGTATTCAGTGAAATCCAAATTCCATAGTGATTTGATACCCACCATCATCCATTTAAAAAACACATAAATAAGTTCGTCTTTCCCCTGTAGAAACCTGTAACATTCCTTTTTCTCCTTGATTTTGTGTTTCTAGTCTACTTCACCCAAAGAATTATGTCCTCTTTTTTTTAAGTCTTTTATTCTTCACTCTATTATATTTTGCTTCAACGAAAACATCTGTGTAAATAGAAAGGAAGAATTTTCTGAGACCACAAGTCTCCAAATGTTCAAAACATATTCTGGACTCACTAGTACAATGATTAGCAGTATGTAATAAAAAATTCAACCAACATATTAAAAATTTTAATAAACATTCAGCAGCAAAGTACCATTTTGGTGGAACTACATCTCTTAATGAGATTGGGTAGAATGCTTTTTCTGTTTTAGTTCATGTATGTACATAATATTATTTTTTGCTAGGGTGAAATGGGGTTTCAGTTCAATACTTTTATTTTTTTGGTTTGGTTTTTTAATATGTAAAAGATGAAACATCTGCTCACACAAAACAGATGGGGCTCAAAATAGTTTTTTGGGTTTTTCTGCCCGCATTGTACAGCATGCAGGGTCCTAGTTCCCGGACCAGGGACTGAATCCACACCTCCTGCAGTGGAAGCACAGTCCTAATTCCTGCACCACCAAGGAAGTCCTTTTTTTCCTTTTGTTTTTGAAAATAGTTCTATTATAGCAATGTTTCATTTCTTTAACCTCTTTCCTTGGTGTTTGCTTTAAATTGCATATTATCAATATTTATTTTAAATGGTCTTTCAGCTGACAATTCTGCCACTTTTGTGGAAACAAAAAACTGGAAACCACGTGATTTGTGAAAGGATCAGAAACCCAGCCTTTTGAGTCTTTTACTTTCCCAACTCCCACATCAACATTTTGAGGAGCCCTGGGAGCCCTGGACAGGGGTCTCTACGGGGCCTCAGGCTCCTCTGCAGAGCAAGGGGTGGATTAAGGCCATTGCTGGCGAGTCACTTTTGGGGCAGCAGCACTTATGGGAGCTGAGGATCTGCAAGCTGATTCTCTTAGAACGCTCCTGCCCTCGTACCCCTGGACGATTCCCACCCCCAGGGCCTATATAGCGTAGTCTGAACACTTCTGTTCTAGCAGGCCCCTCACTAGAGTCTGGGTCCGCCCAGCGTGGCCTGGGCCCTGGGGCTTCTAAAAGATCGAGGTACTGGTAAGCCTTCTCCCCATCTTCTGTCACCACATACCTGCTGGGGGCGGGGGCAGCTAAGCCTGCAATAGGGTCTGGGGGCCTGCATCTGAGCCCAGGCCCTGCCTCTGGCTGGCAGGAGAAGGGAGGAAATGGAGAACAGGGACAGAGGCAGACCTTGTGGAGAGGACCGAGCATCTCCTCAAACGTGCAAAGGAAGCGTGCGGGCTCGCTGGCTGGCTGCTGCCCCAGCCCTCTATTCCGGAAGGCCCTTGGAACCTCCCTCCCCTAACCTTTATGTTCCTAGGCCTGTGGCACAGGCTGCCTCCGACAGCTTCTTTATCGCCTCCGGAATGCCAGGTCTCGGACACAGAGCCTCAGGGCGTCCCCAGCCCTGACCTCCAGGAGTGGCCACCTAGAGCAGAGATCTCCATTGCCCTCTGCCGGCGGAGGCGGCTGCTGCCCTTTTTTTTAAGACACACCACTCTGGAACGACCACTCCCTTCTCATGTAGGTCTCTCTTGGCATCAGTGTAAACCTCAGGTCAATTCCATGGTCCTGGCCCCTAGGGCCCCTCCTCTGCCCTAGCTCCCCCTGGGTTGGTCCTGAAGTGGCATGTGGACACAGCCCAGGCAGGGAAAGTGCAAGGACTGAGAATCAGACTGATCTGGGTCCAAACGTCCACTCTTCTACTCAACTGTGTGAATCTGGGCAGGTCACTTAACCTCCTGGAACCTCAGTTTCCCCACAGGGGGAGTCCACACCTGCCTCAGTGTTGCTATGGAAAACAATAACACTGACCAGACATGTTGTAAGCATTTCCTGTAAGTCTGGCTCCAGGACAAACCCCTTACCTACAGCATCTCAATCAATCATCATAAGATGGCCCATGAGGTGTAAGTCCTCCTAGCTGTTTCCATTCTACAGATGAGAACACTGAGGCTTAAAAAGAATGAGGAGTTTGCCCACTGCCACATGTTTAGGAAGTGAGAGCTGGGGTGCAAATTCAAGTCTCCCTGACTCAGCTTGGCTAGATCTGCAAGATCTCATGTTCAGCACCCAGCCTGGCACCCTTGTCTCTGGCAGCTGCTGTGATCAGTGTTTATCTGGAAGGGAGACATGAGGCCTCCACCGTCTGGCACCACAGGCTGACCTGGGGGCTGCAGGTCGTCTCCAGTACAATTCTTTCATTCCTTCCCTCCCCCTCGCTTCTGTTCCAAATGCCAAGTAGCAACCCCACGTGTTCCTGGAAGCATCTGAGATAGGACCTTCGCAAGCCTGATGCGAAAGCTCAGTCCCAGCCCTGTTTCTTCCAGAGAGCCTTCCCAGATTAACTCTAGGCCTCAGGAATGTTCACTCCTCTCTGCCTCCCTGCCACACTACCACCCTGTCCCCTGGACCATTTGCTGTTGCTGCAGTCTGTCCCAGGCCAGGTCTGAGTACAGTGGCACCATCACGTTTTACTGTGAGTCCCATCACCACCCTATTCCCAACTTCCCTCTGAAGGTGCGGCCCTGGCACCCGCATTGGGGAGGCTGACCCAGCCTCTCAGCGCCCTGACAACAGAGCCCTGTCTCCTGGAAGGCCAGCACAACTCCAGAAATCAAGTCTATTTCAGGATGTCATTTAAATACAGAGAAGGGAGGGTGCAGAGTAGAGACAGACATGGCACATTTTCCAGAAAAATGATGGTGTCTGAACTGCTGTAGTTATTTATAACCCCTGGGAAAAGTGGACTTTGCTATTTCCTGATTAGATTAGTGCTGGAGGCGGAGGAGATGTCAGTGGATAGGAACGTCTGATGGCTCACCATCCAATCCAAGCAGATAGGTGCCGTCCCCTCACCTGGGGACCAGGTACCCCGGGGACACTAGATCACCTGCGGGAGTGAGACAGGTGGGGAGATCCCCCATCAGAGAGTGCCTCCTTCACCACACAGGTCACAAAAGTGCCACGGGCCCACCCCCGGGCAGCACAGGCAGCAGACAGAAGCAGGTCCTAGAACATCCTGGAGTACGTTCCCAATGAGTGGCCGAACACAGCCTCTGGGAGCAGCTCAACCGTGTCCTTTCTGCCTTTGCCTTTAGACCTGGTGAGGTCTTGGCTGCATATTCAGACCCCTCCCAAGGAGAACCTACTGCCCTCTGGGACTGATGTCCCCAAAAGAACCACCATCTCCCAAGGAAGGCTGCATCCCAGGCAAGCCATCTGCAGAGTCTCCCAGAGAACTGGCAGGTGGCTGGGAGGCCGCCTTCCCCTCTCTCGGCCTCAGCAGCCTCACGTTCAGGACAGGAAATGGGCTCCCCAGCCTGGCAGAGGGCTCAGAGGAGGCCGCCCTGTGGGCACCCAAACCCGCTCCGGGTGGTGGGTGCCACCTTCATTTCAGAAATGCCCTCAGGGGTCCCCTGTGAGAGGTCTAAGCCCTTCCTCCCGCCCGTTTCTCTCCAGCCTGGGACAGAAGACCCCCAAAGCCCTCCCTCTCTCTGGCTCGAGGGCTGTTCACAACCATCTCCCAGTGCCTGGGAGGCATCAGCGAATTCGGGGGCCTCCTTCCTGCTCCCTCAAGTCAGACAGTGGGCATTGTCCCCTCACTGTCCCACACTCCCTCCACCACGCAGCTCGCTCAACCCTCTCCTGGTGATTTCTGCTGCCACCCCTTCCCCCGCTCCCATCCCGGGTCTCGCGTGGGCACCTTTAATCCACGAGGAGGGGGCGGGTGGTGGGCGGCGGTGAGCCATCAGAACTGACAGCTGCAATCCCGGCAGAGGGGGGCGCAGAGCAGCGGTGGTTACTTTGGCAGCTTACGTGGGGGGCTTGCAGGTGACAGGGGCCCCCACCTCCCTCCCCACAGCCCCTGGGCGCTGAGCCCCTCTCCTTAGCATATCACTGTCATCTCCCCAGCACAAGCCCCACAAGTCCTGAGGAGCCCGCCTCCCTGGGCCCTCTCCTACCCTTTCTTTCACTGAGCACACTGCTCTGCCCTCTGCACCTGGGGCCTGGCATCCGGGCCCTGTCCTGGGCAGTGGCATGGACTTCACTCGAAGCCCAGAGTTGTTTTTAGGGCTACTGAAAATTAAGTGCAGTGACCCAGCACAGCCGAAGCTGTCCCCCTCACAGGTGAATGGGACACTGAATAGAAAGCAGAGGTGGGACTTTCCCTGGCGGTCCAGGGGTTCAGAATCCGCCTGCCAATGCAGGGGCACGGGTCGATCCCTGGTCTGGGAAGATTCCACATGTGCCACGGGACAATGAAGGCCACGTGCCACAACTGAGCCTGCACACCTAGCGCAGTGCTCCATGGCAAGAGAAGCCACCACGAGACGCTGATGCACCGCGATACAGAGGAGCCCCCACTCGCCACACCTAAGGCGGCCCACACGCAGCAACGAAAACCCAGTGCAGTCAAAATGAATCAATAACTTAAGACACAGAAGGCAGAGATGTGTGGCTGTGTTTTGGGGAATGGAGGCTGAGCGCTGGGTTGTGAAGACGAGGCCCTGAGCCAGGTGTGCTGTCCGCTGGGCATGAGTTTCCCGGGGTTCCCGGGCCAGTGGCCACGGTGGCGGTCCTGGCTGGCCTTCCGCTGCCCTCCCCCAAGCGCGTCCACATGCTCTGGGCTGGTCCCCCTGGGACACTGAAGCCAGCCTGTCATTGGGGGCAAACCACAGGCGTGAGCGGCATGGGCTGGCAATGGGCGGACAACGGTGCTGCCAAGAGCCTGCCTCCCCACCCTCTCACCCCCGGGAGGGCACTGGAGGCTTCTGTCAACGTGGCCATCCGAGAGACACTTGCAGAGAGGCAGGGCGGAGCAGGAGGGGGGGCTCGGGCCTGCACCCTGCCGGGTTAGGGGGAGACCAGGGTCAAGCTCAGTAAACTCACTCTGTTTTCCCAGAGGCTAGGGCCCCCACCATAAGGCCAAGCAAGCTCTGTCCCCCCTCCCCCCCGACCTGCAGGGTCAGCTACACGACGGCTTGTGGCACCGGCTTGAGGCCACTTGGCCTCTGCTCGCCTTCCCTCCCCCCAGAACTCTGAAGTTCCCAGAGGCCCACATATGAAGGGGTCAGCAGCTCTGAGTGGGGCTTTTACTGAAGACAGGTTAGCCCTGTAGCACCCTTGGTGACCCGCGTTCCAGGGCTCAGCCTGCCCTGCGCTGCCATCGAGCCCTCAGGCCGAAACTTGGAATGGGTGCATCTCTTCCCAAGCCCTGCAGCCCTGGCCTCCTGAGAGCCCGTGCCCACCTGCCACTGTCCGCTCTGCCTGCAGACTTCACCCCAAAATCAGGCCCACCAGGAAGCTGTCCACACCCCCCAACGCCACCCCCCCGGCTCAGGGACGCCAGCTGGGTCACTCTTAGGAAAAGGCACTGGTCAGGGCTAAATCAGGGCTTCCCAGGTGGCACTAGTGGTAAAGAACCCGCCTGCCAATGCAGGAAACATGAGATAAGAGTTCTATCCCTGGGCTGGGAAGATCCTCTGGAGGAGAGCATGGCAACCTACTCCAGTGTTCTTGCCTGGAGAATCCCATGGACAGAGGAGCCTGGAGGGCTACAGTCCAAGGGGTCACAAGAGTAAGGACACGACTGAGGCAACTGAGCATGCACACACAGGGCTAAGGCAACACAGAGGCAGCCCCCAGCAGCTCTGTCCCCAAAGGGAAGGGGCCACCTTAGAGGTCAGAGCGAGAGGCTCCCCGAGGTACATCCGGGGAGTGTCATGCTGCGGCCACAGAGAGGCCAAGGGCTTCTGGGACTGCTGTGGGCTCAGGGGCCTCCCTCTGGACTTGGAGCGGTTTGGTAAGAATTATGAAAAGTCCTCCTCTGAAACTGACCTCATCCTCCCTGCCTCGCCAGGAACACTGTCTGAGCACAGAGCCTGCTGGTGGGAATGAGGCACAGCAATCCCCCGGCCTGTGCCCGCTCTGAGGGGCCTCTTGGTGGATTCTCCCCAGGTCCTCCCCACTTGTAGGCCCATTTCTAGTCTCAGCTTGTGAGGTGGGGCTCCACACCTCCACAAGCTCCCCACCCAGGGCACGCAGCCTTGATCCCAACAGGGCTCTGTGACCAACCACCAGGACAATGAGGAAACAGCCGAAAACTCAAGTGAGCCCTGGGTTGCACAAGGGCATGAGAGGCGAAAGCACTTCCTGCACTAAGCCACTCACGGGACCTCATCATGTCACTCTCTAAGCCTATCAGCGTCTTGGGAATTATCACCTAAGTCACATCAAAAGATAAGAACGATGTCTGGAACTTAGCACATGCTCAAAAAGTGTCCACATCACTAAAACTGGGCTTAACCTCCCTGGCGGCTTCCCACTGCACTTAGATTAAAAGCCCAACTCCTCCAAGGCTGCTGCCCACTCTGTCCAAGGTCATTTCCTATGCTCCATGCAGCCTCTCTCTGCCTCCGAACACCCCATGGTTGCCCCGCTCAGGCTTTTCACCTCTGCCTGGAAGGCGCCCTTCCCAGATCTTTCAGGAATCTGTGTCATTTAAGTCTTAGTTCAAAATTATTTTTTCAAGTGAGGCCTCTCCCCTCCGCTTTGCTCTCTGATCTGTTACCCAGTTTTATCTTCCTCACAGTACTTGCGCAGCATGAAATGATCTCATCTACTGCCTGACTAATCCTATGGACAGAAAGTTCCATGAGAGCAAGGCCTCTCTGCCCTGGGCTGCCTCTGCAGTACCCAGCACGTGAGGGTGCCCCATCCATATTCCAAGGCCAAATGAACGAATCAGGGTGTATAGGCTGGAGAAAGCAATGTCCTTCAGCCAGGGCTCCTTAGGGACACAGGTTGAGAAGCCCCACACTCCTGCTCACCTCTCTCCCCCTGTGGTCAGTGAATGGCTGGCCGTGGCCCAAGGGTAGCCCTGCGACCTCTTCCAGCCAGACTTTCCCACTGTGTTGAGAGTTTAAGGCTTAGGCATAGGAATCTTGAGACGTGGCCAAAATCATCATATGAACTGGATCTAGGAGATCATCTTGTTCAGATCTTTTGTTATACTGGGGCCAGAGAACCAGAGAGGTGAAGAGATTTGCCCAAGGTCACACAGCAAGTCAAGACAGTAGACTCAGGTATAGAAAAACATGGCCTCGTGACTCCTAGCAGCCTGATGCCTTTCCTTCTCTGGCCTCCTGGTTGGAGGTGAGGGTGCTCCAAGGAGGGGGCCAGAGCACAGAGGGGACATTCAGGCATTCAAGGGGAAGAGGAGCTATAGCTGCCATGGGGCCTGGCTCTGGTCACCGTCCAGGAGAGAGGGTGGTTCCAGCTTCTGGCTCAGGCATGAGTTCCACGTTCTCTTAGCCAAAGCAGAATCAGGGAAACCACCGTGGGGCTCCCTGGAGAAGGCAATGGCAACCCACTCCAGTGCTCTCGCCTGGAAAATCCCAGGGACAGAGGAGCCTGGCAGGCTACAGTCCATGGGGTCGCAAAGAGCCGGACACGACTGAGCGCTGAGGGACTATGGGGCCCTCCCGGCCTCTCTGCAGCAGAGTTCCCCTAGCACTCCACGGTCTCTCCCCACCTCTCTATGCCCACCTGGGCAGGGACAATGGGGCCCTAGTCTAAGGCCCACTAGGATCCAGACCTGACTCTGGCTTTCTCCTGGGGATTGGGGTGGGTGGGTTCCAAATATGGGGATGTGTGTTCCTTTGGGTGCTAGGAAGACATCAGAACACAACTCCCAGCGTGATTTGACAGGGAAAAGGAAGCCCAAACAGCACCTGCTGATTAGTTCCCGATAATCTGGGCAGATGGCAAGGCCACTCAGCAGAAGACTGGGCCTGGCCAGACTTGTGTGCCCTGACCTGCACCTGGCAACTCCCCCAAATGGACACCTGCAGAAGTTTCTGGGCTCTTTCCAAAATATCTGCTCTCCTGGGGCCTTGCGACCTCTGGATAGTTCTGCATCACAGGGCTTGGGCAGCACTGGCAGGCTCAGCTCCTGCTGGGCTGAGGCCTTCCAAAAGCCAGGGGCACCAAGCCTGGCATGGCTGCCTGGCCAAGCCACCTGTGGACTGTAGAGATGCTGGAGAGGGCTGGCGTCCCTTCTAACCTCCCCAGGAGCCAAGAGACAGCAGCTTGCCAAGTGTACTAAGACCAGGGGCTCCTCCTCTGGGATCTGTGACCTTCTCAGAAAAAGCACACAATAGTGGGAGTCGCTCAGTCGTGTCCAACTCTGTGCGACCCCCTGGACTGTAGCCCACCAGGCTCCTCTGTCCATGGGATTCTCCAGGCAAGAATAGTGGAATGGGCTGCCATTTCTAACTCCAGGGGTTCTTTTGCACCCAGGGATCAAACCCAGGTCTCCTGCATTGCAGGCAGACTCTTTACCATCTCAGCCACCAGGGAAGCTCGAAACAGCAGTTTGTGCATATGTCTGGCTTTAGGCCTAGTCATCAGATTCTCAGAGTGGAGGACTCCTGCTCTGTGGAATCAAACAGAGAGGCCTCTCGGGAGCCAGCTTAGGGGAGAAGTGGGAGCAGCGGGGGTCTGGAGACCACCTGTGAAGCCCCAGGAGTAAGGTCCTCTCCCTCTGGGGAATATGTGTTAATATAACGGCTGCAGAAGCACAGGAAGGTCTTGCTACTCTGCCTTTCAAGCCCCCAAACCAGCCAGGGTGGACACCATCCTGGGCCCACACAGAGGCCCAGACTGGGAGGAAATGGGCTGCCCTTGAGGGGTCTCCAGCCCTTGAGAGAAGTGCTACTGCCCCTTTCCTGCAGCTGAGGGATGACTACAGGGGTGTGAATGGGCGTGTGAATGGTGAAGACAGGATGCAGGTACCTTTCATCCAGCAGATAATGTGTGTGGGGTGGGTGCCGGATAGGGAAGGGGGCAGGGAGGTGGGCAGCCGGGGCAGGAGAGCTATGTTGTTGCCTAAGGTTCTAGGATCTTTTTTGATGCCTACAGCCAGACCCTGAAGGAAATGATGACGGAGTGAGAGTAAATGAGCCTGAGACATCTCTCTACCCCAACACCCTTGTACTCTCCATGCCTGAACAGCCAGTAAATGGCAGACCGAGCCTTGGGGACATGCACGTGGCGTGCATACCTGATGCTACCTGTAAGGAAACTGTCAGGTTAAACGACAGACTCTGGGAGGTGCCAGGAGCTGACCGGTGGGTGCATTCAAGATGATGAAGAAAGGGACCTTCTTGAACCCTAAGGTTCCCCAGACGAGTGGGCCAACCCCCCCGCCCATCCTTTCTTGGGTAGCACCTCTGACCCTCCTGAGCAATAGAGGGGAGCAAACCCCATCTTAGAGCAGGCGGCCCTATTCTGAAGCTCAGCAGGAAACATCTCAGTTCACCTTGCTGGCCTCTGCTTCCTGAGAGAAGCTCTTTGGATTGGGTAATTCCCAGACCCTTGAAGCAGAGGTAGGATCATCAGGAAACATCCTCAGTTCTCCCCCACTCCCCTGGACCCTCCTAGTTCAGCCTAAGCCTCCACCTCCAGCATCTGGCCTGGTGTGGGTCTAGATGTCTTTGCTTGGGCTGTAGGGCAACAGTAGGGGTGCAGATTCTTGCCCACTCACACCCCCTACTCCTGAGACAAAAAGTTCTGGCCTGGCCACTGCCTCCATGGGGCTCTACTAGCCTCTCTGGCTCCCACAAGTGACTCCATTAAAACCTGTGGACACTTTTGGGGACAGGATGGGATTCCTCTTTCAGCCCTTCTCCCTCCAAAGTACAATCTAAGGATCTAGAAAGAAGCAGAATGGGAGGAAGATCAGGCACTGAGCCTGGTCTCCCTGAGTGTGACTTAAAGCCAAGGGGGAAAAAAAAGGAAAAGCAAAGTAGAAATGTGAAGTTAAACGCAGAGAGCACTGGCAGAACCCACAAACTCAAATGCCACGTGTCTCCTCTGAAAAGCGCTTGCACAACAAGCAGACTGCCAAGTCAGAGGCTACTCTAAGGCTTCAGCCCTAGGACTCCCCTCCGGGAAAAGCACAACCCCAACCACAAACCCCAGCCAGGACCCAAAGGAGAGTCCGCCAGTGGTCCCTGCCTCCCCTCTTCCAGCAACTGCAGACTCCTGGGGCCAGAGGCTCTACAGGTTGATAACACTTCGCTTTTTCCATTCAAACAGATTCTTCAGCCCCAGAGCTGGGTCCCCAGATGGCCTTCCTGAATCTTTTAGTTAAGATGCAGCAAGAGGGCCACAGGTGTCTCTGGCATCCACAGTATCGCATCCTTGTGGCAAAAAGCTGGATGAGAAGTTAATGAGGAGACCCCCTCCTGCCAGGCTGGGCAGTACCTGGCTCCCTTCCCCCACCCAACTAAGCTGCTGAGTCCAGCCCCCTCATCTGGCAGTGAGCCTACTGCACTGAAAAAAAAAAAAAAAAAATAGGTTAATGCAGCTGAGAAAAGAAAGGAGGTGGGCAGCAGGTCTGGTTCCACAAGCCTGCCTGCTCATCTACCAGCCCCAGGCACAGCAGGGTGAATGGATGCCCCTGTCACCCACAGTACAGACCCTTGTGTCCGTGATACTGACATAACTTGTCGCACAGCAGGGGCTAGGGGACTGAGTCATCCACCCCACAGAGCATCCCAGAGCCACAGCCACCCTGCAGTTGTGCGGACGCTGATCAGCTTGGCAACCCAGTTTGGCTGGCCCGCCAACCTTTGCCCATGGAGCTATCAGATACCAAAAGAGGCGAAGCTGGCTGAAGAATTCCTCAAGTGACTTTTTCGTTTTGTTCTTCACTAATGCACAAGGGAAGAACTCAAAGTCTGGAGTTTCTGGGTTGACAAACTACCCTCTACCTGCTAGCCTTCTCCTCCTTCCTCCTCACCACCCCCTCCACAAAAAAAAAAAGGGGGGGGGCAGGTAAACCAGAAAGCCTCTGGCTGGCACCGGGCCAGGAAACTGCAGGATCCCTTTCTTGAAAACGTCTAGGTCTGGAAATGGACAACGAGCTTAGGGCTGGTGTCTGCCTGCCTCAGCAGGGCGTGAGAAGGGGGTCCAGGCAGGGGATGGCTCCGAGCTGCCGGGCACAGACAGCTGTCTCAGCACAGAGGGGCTCTGGGAGCCGCTGAGGCCAGCAGGGCTCTGCAAGTCTGGTCCCTGGAGAGGCTGAAGGTGACACAGGGGCCAGTTGCGGGTCAGCTCAAGTTGCTGCCCAGCACTTTCCAGGACTGATGTCACCTCTGGGAGGTCACATATACCCCCCTGGCAGGGGATGAAACTAGGCAAGGAGCCAACAGGCCCCAAGATCACTTTCTCTTACAGGTGCCAGGAGCCTCTAAGCTGCCTGGCAGTGAGGATCTGTGCAGAGGGTCCCCCTCGGAGCCACAGGAGGATGTGCAAATCCCCATCAAGTCACACAGACCAGCCCAAGCCTCCCTCATCACCATCATTGAAGGACAGGCACCCTGCGACACTTGCCAAGGCGCCTGATTTGGTCTACAGTTACCAAGCGCTTCAGTGTGTGCTTGGCGCTGGTCTGGCTCTTGCTCAGATACCCCATGCCAGGGCCCAAAGCCAGCCCCGCGGCAGCCTGCCCAGCTGCAGGACAGTCAGCTTCTATCTCAGATTTTCATCCCCACCCAAGGTCTGGGGCGACAGGCAGGACGGGCAGTCTGCCCTGGCACGGCTTGGTCTGAGCTGCCTGCTGGGTCAGGAAACCCCTGGCACACTGATTGAGTTGCCTGGTGCCTGGCTGGCACTGGGCCAGCAGGCCTCTGGGTGGTCCCTGAAGAGGCAGCCTAGAGCCCCCAGACCCGGCAGCACCACGACCTCCCCACAACCTCATACAAAGAAACCTCACACTGGCCGGTGGCACTGAGGCGTCTCTGAGGTTGCCTCTCAGCAAAGGTGTGGCCAACCGCGTTCTGGACACAGGGGCTTGGGTCTGGGCTGGGCGCAGTACGGGCAACTGAGACTCAGGGGCGCCTCACCTCTGTCAGTTTGTATTTCTGAGCCCGCAGAGACTCAGAAAGGAGCCAGGCCATCTTCTCCCACAGGAGACTGGCGCCCCCCTTTTCCTAAGACGGGGATAGATGCAGAGAATGTAGGGGTGGGGGTAGCAATGGCATTACTCATATTGAGGCCACTTAAAGCCAACCCAAAGGCAACTATGACTGTGATAACTTCCTGTCACATAAGACTGCCTCAGCTTGGAGAATTGACAGTGAATTGGAAATATTCCTGAGCTCCAAGTTCTAGATCTGAGTTTTGTATGATTAAAATCTCAATCCCTTGGTCTGCATTTTAGTGTAACAGACCCAATTAGAAGTAGTTGGAGGAGTGACAAACTGAAATTTTAATAGACAAATCACATTTCTTTTTAGAAGAATAGGCCTGAAACCCAGTCTGGACCTGGCACTTTGGGGAGACTTGTAGCCAGGTAGCCAGTTGCCTAGTTTTATAAAAAGTAAGGTTGCAGTTATTAGCTTCCAGCAGACATTGTTTTGAGAATGGTAGCATCCAAGCCTGACACAACTCAGAAAAGGCAAGTGTTTAACAATACAAGGTCTAGTCTGAAAGTACTCCCATAGCATCACCTAGTTATTTTCCAGGATGTCTGAACTAAGCTACTCTGTTTTGACTTTTAATTGTAACATTTTCCTTAATAGCCAAAGCAGATTTCACCATTAATGACATCAGTGTTTCTCTAGGTGTGAGAAGATGCAAGAATTGGAACTCATAAAATATCCAACTATCTGAAGGCCTGTTCTGCTGGTTTTCCCAGAGGACAGAGTACCTCATTCCTGATTTTCACCCTGAACTCCTTTCAGGGGAGTTGAAGGTCAGCAGTTGCAGTGACCATGATTTAATCTTTGTAGACATAGGTGGAAAGTGTCAGTTTTCAGTTGGCAGAGCCTGTTTTTGCTCATAAACTTGACCATGATTTTGAGGGGGCCATTTCATGACTGTTCTATCCCATGGTGCTTTCCATTCTCAGCTTTGACAAAGATTTTGTGGACAGGCTACTCAAGGTGCTGTTACTGGACTAGGCCATAAACAGTATCCAAAATTCTCTGGACTACCTGTCTTACTAGCCTCTTGGTCCAGGAAAACATTCCCTCTTGTGGCTTCTTCCCATATCTAGAGTTACACTGTTATCATCATCAATCTTATATGAAATTATTATTCTGTCAGAGGCCTCAATCACACATTTGGCAGTATAAGAAACAGTAATTTTGTTAAACAGGTGAAATACAAATAACATAACCAGCAGTATTAGTAAAGTCACAAGTAAGTCTTAAGAGCTTCCATTAGATGTAGCACAGTATATATCCCAGGTCATCTGACTTAGTCTGCTCTGTAGAACCTTTATCTTCCGGGGAAGTTATATATTGGCACTGTCTATAAGGCACATAGCCCAGTTTTCTAGTGCTACTAGACTGATATCCTTAGTACGATTTAATTGTTTCCAACATAGAGGAGACTTTAAACCTAAATTACCATAGCCTGGTGTTATCCATATAAATCCATCCCATAATTGTGGGAGATTTTTTCCTCCTTTGCTGAAACTTTGCTTGTTGCTCTGACTGAACCTGAGTAATAGAAGAAATCTCAAATTTATGCCCAGAGTCAGAGCAGGCATTATTAATTGGCCCTGTGAAGGGATCCCAGGTAGTAATATCACAGTGACCTGAATATGACTATAATTTTTTTTTTAAGTAAATTTTCTCAGGGCCAACCAGTTAGAGTCTTATAGTAGAGAATTTTACCAAGAAAATTCAGAACTAGACACAGGTAACTGGCCACAAACCCAACAACTGGACTGATTTCTAAAACTAGCGTAGGATCAGGTCTATGATAGAAAAGCATTTGATTTATATGCAAAGGTCTAAGAAATCAAGACAACATTACAAATGATCATACGAATCAGGTCCAGCATCTTGGGCAAGCTGTCTACCTCTGATGTCATTGTCTTCTCATCCTGGTGTAGTGTACTTTCTCCTCTGTTTGAGCATCATTTTAAAGTGAGATCAGTTCAGCTGTCTTCTCTATAGACAGTCCAGTGTAGTGGCCTTTGGAAGTGGGAATTAATCTAAGAGTTAATTTCCCTTCAGTTTCATTTTGCATGAGCTAGTTAAGAGTACCTGATAAAAAAAATCCTTCCATCCAGGTTGGAGATAGTCCCTTAAATTATGTCTTTTTCCAGTCATGGTTGCAGGTCAGGAGGCAGCATCTGATCTTCATCCAAAGATAGATTACTGAGATAAGCTTCAGGAACAAATTTAGGGTATTCTTTAAGAATTCAATTAAGTTTTACATTAATATCACATAACAGCAAAGAACTATCCAAGAAATGAGTCTTACTAGATGCAGACCTCCATGAACAAACTGGGATTTAACATTTATTGAAACATCTTTTTCTCTGTAAAGTTACCCTCATTTTTATCAAATATAACCAAATTAAGGCTAGTTTGTTTGCAAAATAGGCCTGTTCACACTAATTTTGGTCTGATGATTTATATAACCATAATTGATCATAGACTTTTTATTTTGCTGAAACATTTATAGAGTCTCAGACTGAACTTTTAAAATTAAACAGGACTGGGAAACTCACACCAAAGGCTTATCACAGATTTTGCCTAACAAATCTAGGTGAATTCTTCCCTTTCTAAGGTCTCCAAAATTCCCTGAGATTTTTGTACCTGTTAGTGAGATAGCCTTCCTAACTCGTTTGATAAACTTACTGGAAACCTAAAAGTTTCCAATTTCTGGAGGAATCAGATAGAAAGAATATAATTGTTTTGTTATAATGTGTAATTTTACCAAAATATTGTCATAATTAGTTTGAGAGGAGGGTTTTCCCTACTCCTGGAAAACATAAGATTCAAACTTATAATTTTTCAGACAGAAACCATAAAAGTTATAAGCATAGTCACTGGTTCATTCAGTCCTTTGTTAATTTTTGTGAAGTCAATCAGGTTTTTCATTAGAATACCAGGACATACCATGTTAAGAGCTCAACATAATTTCTAGGATATCTATATTAGTAATATTTACCATACATTATAACATGAGAGAATTTAGTACTCATTTGATAATATTTTTCATGTAATTTCAGTTCAGTTCAGTTCAGTCACTCAGTTGTGTCCGACTCTTTGCAACCCCATTAACCAACCAAATAAACACAGTTTAATATCTCTCTTTGGGATATTTCAGGGACCCTCTGAAGCACCCCAAAGTTAGCTAGAGGTCAAAGGAACTTCAAAAGAATTCGATTTAGGAAGTTTTGTCCAAAAAATCAATTAAAAGGGTTTAGAACATTTGGTCAGATTTAGTCATTGTTGATGGGTGTATCATTTAGCTTGTTGATATGTCACAGTGGTGTATATACCTGACGGTCTAGTGAAAGTCAGCTCTGCCATCTTGGACCTAGTTAGCTCTAACCAGTTTTCCCATGGCTGTGTCATTCCTAACAAAATCCATGTATCTAACTAATTGTAATCCAGTTTTTTAAAAAAATTCTGATCATGCATAACTCTTTTTAATATTTTTTATACTTTTTTTTTTAACCTGAAAACACACTTTCTACTTTCCTTTAACAACCAAGAACTAACTTGTATATTAGCATTTTATAGATTGGTGAGCATAAATACCAGTGATAATTTCTAAAACCCTTGCTTTCTTAAAACATTTCATTTATAGTCCCAAACTCTTTAGTTTTCCTGTAAAAAGAAATCAGTGTTTAGTAGTGTTTCAAAATCTTATTTTATTTGGAAATGACCTAACTATTCAATAGACTTCCAACACTGAGTTTAGCACAACCCTTAGAAATTCAAGTTACCCCAATCTTGAGAGACTATTTTAAACAGATATTCCTAA
>SJYC01011618.1:0-12022 GCA_006408675.1 Madoqua kirkii | reverse complement strand
AGGTAATTTCCTTGTTGACAAACTTGTAACAGATATGATAATATTTAACTTATATTAAACCTAGGTACAATGAAAACATTCTACTTAATGTTAATTATTCTAAGACATGTATATATTAGATAGATCAACAAACAAACATTAATATCAGGTATTTAATACTGAATATTTACCAGTTCACATGAACCTGGAATTTATTGTTTAATTTAGAATTATTTTATTTGGAAATGTTTACTTTTCTTTAAGCCAATTAAAAAGAGCTCATTTACAAGTTAATCTCAAAAATATTATCCAGAGACAAAGACATACTGAGACATATTTAGACAGACACAATACAAGATCTAGCTTCATTTTCTAATTTTAATCATGAATGAGATATTACAATATAAAATTTAGTAGTTTATAAAAACCAGTTGGAATAAATAAAAATTTTAAAGCCTTTTTCCCATTTTTCCTCAGTCTCAGGAGTTAGAGATGGTCTAGATAAGTGTTCCTGAGAGCCCTGGTCCCAAGGCACAGGGAAAGAAAATCAAGTTCTAACAAAATGATGGCAGGTCTAAACCAAATGGTGCCCAGACAAAGCAAAATGGCCATCAAAAAATCACAACACAGAACACAGAGTTAACACACACACATATAAATCTGGCAGTCTTCATCAGTAATATAGAATAGAAATAGACGTCACTCAGTCGTGTCCGACTCCTTGCGACCCCATGGACTGTAACTTATCAGGCTCCTCTGTCCATGGGATTTCCAGGCAATAGTACTGAAGTAGATTGCCGTTTCCTTCTCCAGGGGATCTTCCCGACCCAGGGATCAAACACCCAGGTCTCCCGCATTGTAGACAGACGCTTTACCGTCTGAGCCACAAGGGAAGTCAGACACTCCCTTAAATCTAAGAATACAGTCTCTCAGAAAACATCCTATAGACATAGAACTTCAGATCCAAGTACAAACAGAGTAAAAGAAAATATCTCAGGTCTTCAAAGATTTCAAAGGGAGGAAAGGAAGCCAGGTTGAAAGAAGAGGGGGAGAGGGCGGGAGAGGGGGCAAAAGGAGTGGCCTTATAGACGTCTCCTGCCACCTGCAGATACCCAGGCGTTATGGGACTTTACCCTGGGTCTCCAGAGAAGGGAGGACTGGAACTCGGCCCTACCAGAAACCAGACAGAACAGAACCAGAATTCAAGTTCTCTGCCAGGAGGGGATCAGTCTCCAATCCTCAGCTCAGGCTGAGGCCCTTCAACCAGACCTGTGTCCAGGACCAGGGGACTAGAAAAAAGGGGAAGGATAGGAAGGGTTAAGGAGAGGGAAGGGGAGAGAGGTCAATAAAGTCTCTCTTTCTTACCGGGGGCACGCTGGCCAGTTGTCTGCATCAGGAGAACAGGGCCAAAAGGGTCTCAGTTGCGGATGCTGGGTCTGGTCCATTGGCAGGCAGCCTGGCCCCTGAGTACCCCAAGTGGTCAGGATGTCAGTCGCAGTGAAGAAGAGTCCCACCAGAGTTGCCATTTATTGCAGGAAGGGGGACCCCTTCCAGGGCCCAAAACTGGGCTCTTGTCTAATACTCGGAAATGAATTGTCCAAGGAGACACATGTGCTGACAAAGCAAGAGATTTTATTGGGAAAGGGCACCTGGGTGGAGAGCAGTAGGGTAAGGAAACCCAGGAGAATAGCTCTATCCCATGGCTTGCAGTCTTGGGTTTTATGGTGATGGGATTAGTTTCTGGGTTGTCTTTAGCCAATCATTCAGAGTACTTCCTGGTGGTGCACACCTTGTTCAGTCAAGATGGATGCCAGAGAGAAGGATTCTGGGGGGTGGTCAGACATATGGTGTTCTCCTTTTGACCTTTTCCGAACTCTTCTGGTTGGTGGTGGCTTCTTAGCTCCGTGTTCCTTACCAGGACCTCCTCCTGGTTATGGTTACTATGGTGCCTGGCCAGGGTGGGGGCTTCAATCGGTGTGCTTCCTTTAACAGTGTTATGGGCAATCTCATAAACACATAATTGGGTGTCCCCTCCCCCTTTTTTGGTTGTTGTGACACTTAAAAATGCAAAGCTGTTGGCCTTCATTTATAAAGTTCATTTTAAAAATCTTCCTGGTAGTTTATGGTTTATTGTTTTAGTGAGCATGTGTGTGCATGTGTACTCACAAAGGATGCAAAAACTGTAAGAGAGCATATGTGTATCTACAGCTTTTCTTTGAAATACTGCTTGAGAAATTGGCTCATGTCTATGTTTTAGCCAAACATGCTGCGTTAGCGTTTAACGATACTGCTTTCTCTTCCAAATGAACTGACAAGGGCAGATGAAGGTCCTGTTTTTTGGAATGGGCCTGTCTTCTGACTAGTGTTTTATTTCAGATTGCTGTTGTAGGGAGGTCTTCATTCAGATGCAAATTCGTTGTTAAGTTTGTTTTGCTTTGGCTGCTGTTGGCTTTTCCTGGTTTTTCACGAGGCCGGGGGAGGCGGATTGAGAAACTCAGAGGAAGTTTGATTTTGTAACAGGTTAGAGGGCCACGGATGCCAAAAATACTTGGGAAGGGATCCTGCCCTTAGAGCTTTCTCTTCATTAGTAAATTGGATTAAGATGGTTCTGGAAGTCTTCCACAGAGTTATTTTGAACTTGAGTTGCACAGTCGATGATGGGTCAGCTCATCTGACCACGCCAGACTGTCATCTAATGTTGCTTCTGCAGGCCTGTCTGTGCTGGATATTGCCAGAGCCTCCTTTGCTTTCGTCATGCCAGCCCCATCCAAATTTCTCACAGCCGTGGACACGTGACTTGTGTCACATGACAAAAGGTCCTGCACTTAGTGCAATGCTCTGCTGTCACCATCTTGTAATTTTTGATTTTTGAACCAGGAGGCTCCGTGTTTTCATTTTGTCCTGGGCCCTTGGTAATTGCTTTTAGCTATGAGAATGCCATTTCTGAAGCTACCTATTTCCTTTAATCCTTCAAAGCCCATGCTCCTTTTCTGGCCTGTCTAGTCCTCTCTCCAATGATGTGCTTATTTTCGGATGTTACTAACTGAAGTTCCTCCAGGTATGCCAAGCAGCTCCATGCGTCTGCAACATTGGCTCCTAGTATTTCCTTCTCATTTTCCCTCCCGTACGTGACTCTTTTCTATTCATAGTTTGAAATGCTAAGGAAATGAGACTGAGCTGTGAAACCCTTTGTGGTCATCTCACCTAGTTAGTACTGATCCCACTTTGTCTCATATCTCCCTTGAAAAGTTCATACCTGGCAAGGTTGGGCTATATTTGACATTGGAGTAATAGTTCTGTAATAACTGTAAGGCAGATCAGATTGATTCTTGCCTGGGGAAAAGACTCTATAATTTTCAATGTATTCATTCATTTATGCAACAAATTTTAATGGAGTATCTATGCATGCCAGACCATATTGTAAGCACTCGGGATATGACAGTGAGCAAAGTATTATTATTTTTTCCACTGAGCTAATTATATTCTAGTCTGAGGGGTGTGCAGAAAGTGAATTCACCGATACATTAGTATATAACATGTAAAGCCTATATAGTTTTGGAAAAGAATGCACAGTAGGATAAGAGAAGAGAGGGGGATTGGGACTTTTATGTTTGTGCTTGTGCTGTTTGGATAGGGTGGGAGACCTATCTGAGGTGATACTCAGTCAGAGACCTGAATGCTGAGAGGACTTGACCTTCTGAAATTCTGGGGGAAGGAGTCTTCCTGACAGAGAGAGGAACAAATGCAGATGTCCTGCTGTGGACACATGCTTGTGATCTTCAGGAAAGTGCAAGGAGACTGTTGTGTCTGGACTAGGATGGGTAGTGAGGAGAGAAGTGGGAGATGGGGTCAGAGAACTTGGAGACCAAGGGGAGGATTTGGCTTATACTCTCAATGATATGGGAAGTCATAGGAGGGGCTTAAAGGGGTCACTGTATTTATGCACAGGAGTCACGTCACATGCTGCTGAAAAGTCAAGTAAGCAAAGAATTGAGAATTGGCTGCTTAGTGAAGTCTCTCAGTCATGCCTGACTCTTTGTGACCCCGTGGATAGTAGCCTGCACCAAGCTCCTCCGTCCATGAGATTTTCAAGGCAAGAGTACTGGAGTGGGTTGCCATTTCCTTCTCCAGGGAATCTTCCCAACCCAGGGATTGAACCCAGGCCTCTCACATTGTAGACAGATGCGTTACTGTCTGAGCCACCAGGGTTGAATTCTTTAGATTGACTCATATGTGTAAGAACCCAAAAGCACTAGTGTTTTGTAGCCAGTCAAAGATTGGTCTAGGTAAAGGACTCGCTTTGATCTCAGCTATGGGATCTTTTATCAGTTCTCTCCTCTTCACTGTATAAAGATTTCTTAGCCTTTGGAGTTTGTCTCACTGCCTCCTTCCCTTTCTCTCCACTTTCTGATAAGCCACGAGCTCTTAACTACCAGGGCAGTCCAGGGCTTTCAGTGTGTGTTTCACAGTGGCACGGACTGTTCTGCAGGACTGCAACTTGTTCCAGTTTGTTCAGCAGCTAGTGCTGTGCTATGTTTTGATCAGTTGTCCTGGATATGAGAGATACGTGGAAGTATAATGTTAAGATCTTCGTGTTCAGCTATGTGTAGAGAATGGGAGAGGAACTTCCTTGGTAGTCCAGTGACTGACTCCACACTCCCAATGCAGGGAGCCCAGGTTCGAGCCCTAGTCAGGGAATTGCTGCTGCTGCTAAGTCACATCAGTTGTGTCTGACTCTGTGCGACCTCAGAGACTGCAAGCCCATCAGGCTCCCCCGTCCCTGGGATTCTCCAGGCAAGAACACGGGAGCGGGTTTCTATTTCCTTCTCCAATGCATGAAAATGAAAAGTGAAAGTGAAGTCGCTCAGTCATGTCTGACTCTTAGCAACCCCATGGACTGCAGCCCACCAGGCTCCTCCATCCATGGGATCTTCCAGGCAAGAGTACTGGAGTGGGGTGCCATTCATTGCCGTCTCTGGGTCAAGGAACTAGATCCCACTATTTGGCAAAGCCAAATAAATAAATATTAAAAAAAATAATAACAACAAGAGAAATCAAGAAAATCAAGACAATTGGTGCTTAATCTTAGATGATACCTGAGGAGAGTACAGTAGTGCCCCCCTGTCTGTGGGGAATGCATTCCAGGATCCCCAGTTGATGCCTGAAACCTAAGTACTGAAAGCTAAATATACTATGTTTTTTCCCTATTCATACATACCTAGGATAATTTTGATAAAGTAATGGTAATTAATAAATTAGGCATCATAGGAGATTAATAGCAATAAGTAATAATAAGATATCAAACCAGTAAATCCAAAAGGAAATCAGTCCTGAATATTCGTTGGAAGGACTCATGCAGAAACTAAAGCTCCAATACTTTGGCCACCTGATGTGAAGAACTGACTTGTTAGAAAAGACCCTGATGTTGGCAAAGATTGAAGGCAAGAAGAGAAGAGGATGACAATTAGATGATTGGATGGCATCACCGACTCGATGCACATGAGTTTGAGCAAGCTCCGGGAATTGGTAATGGACAGGGAGGCCTGGTGTGCTGCAGTCCGTGGGGTCGTAAAGTCGGACATGATTGAGCAACTGAACTGAACCGAATAAGATAGAATAATTATAACAACATACTCTAGTTAAAGTTAGGTGAATGTGACCTCACAGATTTAGTGCTTTTTTCATCTTAACTGTGCGATTATGCACTGTGTTCATTACTTCTGAAGTCTAAGGTGCAGCAGCAAAACTGGGGAGTGAATTTCCTTTTTCTTCTTTACAACTTCATCTATAGGTTTGCTCTTACCATATATCTTAGCAGCCTTAACTGTATTTTTCTTTCCTCCTAAGTTGAACTTTTACCTTTTTACTTAAAAGAAGCACTGTGTCTGGTTTCTCTTTGGCACATTTGAATGGTCAGCATCACTGTTCTTGCACTTTGGGTTATTATTATGTAAAATAAAGTCTTTGCACAACAGTATGTCCCAAGATAGCTACTAAGTGACTAGCAGGTGGGATACTGTAGATGAAGGGATGATTTGCATTCCAGGCAGGATGGAGCAGAATGGCAAGAGATGTCATCATGCTGCTCAGAACGGTGCCCAATTTAAAACTTATCAGTTGCTTACTTCTGGAATTTTCCATTTAATATTTTTCAGACCATGATTGACTTTGGATAATTGAATCCAAGGAATCTGTTGATAGGGGAGGACTGTTACTGATGAGGCAGGAAGCATCCCAGACAAGAACGGAGTGGGAGGGTAATGTGATTTTGGACAGGATAAATTTGAGGTGTCAGCGGAGGTACATTTTGAGCCATTTAGGAGATAATCAGAGGTCTTGAGGTATCATTTTGGACACTGTTCTTCATTAAATTACTGAATTCAAATGTACCATAGTACCATAACTCTTCCATCTGTAGGGACCTGAATTAAGCCTAATCCATTTTGCGAAATCCCTCTATATTATCCCTTCTCTGAGTCTCCATTCAAATATTTCCTCAGCCGACTTTTCCTGTCCATTTGCAATTCCCACTAGTACTAATTCTAAGCCCTGGGGGATTAAGTAAGATAATGCCTTTTCCATCTGTCCAGAATCAGGTTATGGGTCAGTTGTTATCATGTCCTCTGGGTTTTCTCTTTTCTGTACAAGACCATTCCTCCTCATTAACCATTTCCTCTTGGGATATTTCAAACCAAGTCATATCTTGGTCTCTCACCTCGGAAGACGTATATTTGTTGTTTGCATGTACCTTGAAGTTGGGTGGATGAGACTGAGAACAGACTTGGGGGCTGGCCTGACCATCACAGAGTAACTTTTCAGTTGCTCTGAGCATTCTGACAGTGGTTTTTCAGATGTACATGTGTTTCTTACAGGTATTACCCAAGAAAACTGAAAGCATAAATTCACACAGAAACTTGTACATGACTGTATATTGCAGCATTATTCAAAATAGCCCCAAAGTGAAAACAACCCCAGTGCCTGATAACTGATGTATGTATAAACAACATGTGATATGGCCACACAATAGAATTATAATATTCAGCCTTGAAAATGAAGTACTGATATGGTACAACATGGATGATCCTTGAAAACATGCTAAGTAAAGGAACCAGACATAAAAAAAAACTACATCGTGTACACTTCCATTTATGTGAAATGTGCAGTATAGGCAAACTATAAAGGCCAAAAGTAGATTAGTAGTTGCTAGTACCTAGAGGGAGGAGGGGATGGGAGAGTGACCGCAGTAGGTATGGGGTTTCTTCCTGGGGTAATAGGAATGTTCTGAAATTAGGTAGTGGTGATGCTTGCACAACATGGAGAAGACAGTAAAAGCCACTCAATTGCACACTTCAAAATGGTGAATGTTACGGTGTATGACTTGTAATGCTATGGTGTGTGACTTGTATCTTAATAAAACTATTCTAAAAAAACATACAAGTTTTACCTCCTATCTAAAGGTGAGGATCTTATGAAGAATCAATGAAATAACACAAGTAAAATGTTTAAAGCACAGGACCTGCTAGTTTGTATTCCCAGTTAGAGTCTTATTGTTGCTCTCAGGTAAAGTAGCTTGAATATTGGTAAGCTGCAACTTTTAATCACTGCTACCTTTGTAGAATATTACCTGTTCAGTAGTATGCAGTCAATACATCCTTATTGCATGAATATGTTTTGTTCACATTCATACTTAGCCACTCATATGTTCTTTTTCTTGCAGTGCATTGCTGAATCCACATCACTGGGCCTAATCACTCTTTGCCCAGTGGTAGTCATCGAGTGATAGGGTACTCTTCACAGCCCTGTTTCAGTGTGAAAGGTGAAGTTGGGAGTATAGATTCAGTCTGTGAAAGGAAGGTCTCTAACTTATTAAATTCAAGCAGATGGTGGGGGCAAATGGTTTTTAACCTTTCTTCCCCCAGTAATATAATCCTGCCCTGTATTTTTATAAGAACTTAATTGGCCTGTCAAGAATGTGTTTCTAATGGTTCATGATCAGATTGCTAGAGAGCTGAGGACTTCATCTGGATTAAAAAAAATTCACTTCCTAGAAATTTAACAGATGTTCTCTTGAACCCAACTGGCAATTTCCATGTATAACAAATTGTTATTTTAAATTATGATAGGAGCATTTTTTCCTTTGGGAAAAAAATTGAAATTCACGTCTTTTCACGAACTTGGCATTCCACTAAAAATACTTGAGTTGCTCCTACAACTGCGTCAGCAAGGTGCCATCTGCTTAACTGAGGCTCATGAAAAAGAAACCCATTGTTGTTTGTATCATCCAGCCCTTTTTCTAGAAGAGCAGTGGAAAGTTTTGAGGTTTCTGAGGAATGGTTGAGTCTCTCAGCTTCCTTTAGTCTTCCCTGTACCGTGAACTGTGAGGTCGATCCTTTTTCCTTGTTGCTGGAAACCAGTGGGAGGCCTGGGTCCAGAGTGTGGCTCACTGCCAGCAACCAGACCGGACTTAACTCCTCTCCTGGCCTTTATTGTGTGCCACTCTCCTTCTAGACTCCAGCTTTATTTCCTACTCTGATTTTCCCTTTGCCCTAATTTATATTTCCTTTCATTTTTATTTCTGTGTGTATCTTCAAGAGATGCTCTTCTAATTCTTTGGCAGACAACTGGGAGACAGGGTTGCCATTATTGAAGCCAGTTTTAAAAATATGACTCTTTAAAAACCTTTCCCCCCAGGACATCAGGCAGGAATGGAAGAAAAAGCAAAACTGTCAGGAGAGAGTTGGTAAGCATTTTTTTTCCCCCAGAAGCTTTTTTGAGTGTCTCTTTTTCTTGTCTTTTTAACAGAAGTTGGTGATATGGCAAAGCAATACATAGAGAAAGGCCTTTTGGTTCCTGATCATGTGATCACACGCCTCATGCTGCTGGAGCTGGAGAACAGGCGCAGCGAGCACTGGCTACTCGACGGTGAGTTGAACCTGGGGGTCCACCGGCCTTCTGCTAGTAGTGGGTCATGGCTCCTTGAACACTTCCATAATTTCTTACAGATTGCAAAGTGCCGTTTTTCCCCAGTCATTTCTTTAGACAGATTCCAATTTGGCAACATAATTAAAAAACCCATGTGGGTGAAGCCTTTTAATTCCTTTGTCTGCATACTACCATCCCTAAAGCCATCAACTTGAAGCAAACCTTAATTGAATTCCCAGTATTGTTCCAGTTTTGATGGTGCTTTTTGTTTCCATGACTAGGTGATCATAAGTATGACTCAGCTTAAATCAGGGGTTCTTTCATTCAAAATAAGCCACATAAGTTAAAAGTATCGTTATCATTTTTTACCTGTCAGATTTAAAAAAGAGAGAAAATCTGAAAATCTTTTTTTTATTGAGGGTGTAAGAAATAAGTATTCTTGAGAATAAAATGGGTAACCTTTGGAGGGCAATTTAATAGTCTTTAGCAATTCCCTGCTTTATTTCTTGCCTAAAAATATATATTCAAGGATATTTATTTTCAGCAATCTTTACAAGGCACTAGTTGTTGTTCAGTACTTCCACTCTTTGTAACCCCATGGACTGCAGCATGCCAGGTTTCCTGGTCCTTCACCATCTCCTGGGGTTTGCTCAAACTCATGTCCATTGAGTTCGTGATGCCATCCAACCGTCTTGTCCTCCGTCATCCCCTTCTCCTCCTGCCTTCAATCTTTCCCAGCATCAGGGTCTTTTCTAATGAGCCAGCTCTTTGATCAGGTGACCAAAAGTATTGGAGCTTCAGCTTCAGCATTAGTCCTTCCAATGAATATAAAGGGTTGATTTCCTTTAAGATTAAGTGTTTTGATCTCGCTGTCTAAGGGACTCTCAAGAGTCTTCTCCAGCACAGCACAGTTCAAAAGCATCAATTCTATGGTGCTCAGCCTTTCTTATGGTCCAACTGTCACATCCATACATGACTACTGACAAAGCAATTGCTTTGACCTTTGTTACAAGACACTGGTAACAACCTAAGTATTTATCTTGTGTTCAGTCCCTCAGTCAGAGCATGTCCAGCTCTGCAGCCCCATGGACTGTAGCCCACCAGGCTCCTTTGTCCATGGGATTTCTCAGGCAAGAATACTGGAGTAGGTTGCCATTTCCTTCTCCGTGGGATCTTTCTGACCCAGGGATTCAACCCAAGCTTCTTGTATCTCCTTTATTGGCAGGCGGATTCTTTACCACTAGTGCCAGCTGGGAAGCCAAGTATCTTAACACAGTGTTGCTTTAAATTTTGGTATGCCTATTAACCAAATATCTGTATCTATGTATTGATATAGATAGTGCTCTAAGATAAACTGCCAAGTGAAAAAAACTAGTTGCAATATGGTATGTATCATATACTATTATCTCTATAAAAATGGAGGGATGGTATAATATTATTGTATATACTTATACACACATATATAATCTGTCTTAGGAAGGATATTAAAAACTAATAACAGTGGTTGGCTCTGGATAAGGATTAGGTTTGGGAGAGAGATTTACCTTTCATTGTA
Organism: Madoqua kirkii; assembly: GCA_006408675.1. Lineage (NCBI taxonomy): Eukaryota > Metazoa > Chordata > Mammalia > Artiodactyla > Bovidae > Madoqua > Madoqua kirkii. Next base: position 1,566 of record SJYC01011618.1, on the reverse strand, counting down.
TATACCCTTTGCAACTGTTTGATTTTTAATATCTAAATAATATGCCTAATTTTTCCAAAAACTCAGGCAAATAGCATATGATATCACTTACATATGGACTCTTAAAAAATCAGCCTTATTTATAAAACAGAAATAGATCCACAGACATAGAAAACAAACTTATGGTTAACTAAGGGGCTAACAGTTGAGAGGAGATAAAGTAGGAGTTTAAGATTAACATATACACATTATTATATATAAAATGGGCTTCCCAGATGACTCAGTGGTAAAAAAATCTGCCTGCCAACGCAGGAAATGCAGGAGACATGGGTTTGGTCTCTGGATCAGGAAGCTCCTCTGAAGTAGGAAGGAAATGGCAACCCACTCTAATATTCTTGCCTGGAAAATTCCATGGACAGAGGAGCCTGGTGTGTTATAATCCATGGGGTCTCAAAGACTTGGATGTGACTGAGCATATATGTTAATATATATAAAATAGGTAAATAACATAGATGTACTGTGTAGCATTGGGAACTATATTCAATATTTTATACCTATAATGGAAAAGTGGAGAAAGCAATGGCACCCCACTCCAGTACTCTTGCCTGGAAAATCCCATGGACGGAGGAGTCTGGTAGGCTACAGTCCATGGGGTCGCTAGGAGTCGGATACGACCGAGCAACTTCACTTTCACTTTACACTTTCATGCATTGGAGAAGGAAATGGCAACCCACTCCAGTGTTCTTGCCTGGAGAATCCCAGGGATGGCGGAGCCTAATGGGCTGTTGTCTATGGGGTCGCACAGAGTTGGACACAACTGAAGCGACTTAGCAGCAGCATCATAATGGAAAAGAATGTGAAAAATTATATATATATATATTCAATTATGTATATATATAACTGATTCACTTTACTGTATACTTGAAACAGCTTTGTAAATTAACTGTACTTCAATTTTATAACAATGGTTAGGAAAAAAAAACAGCTCAGTGGTTCCTATGATAGGTTACCTAGGAAAGTACATACAGATGCTCATACATGAACTACTACAGTTTTGTACTTCAGGAAGCTGGAATTAAGAATCATCTACTTTAAGCAGATGATTCTTTAAGCCCAGTATAAATCTTTTGATTTATTAATTGAAAAAAAAAGGACTGTGTGGATTATTTGTCTTAAATAGCAACATTCCTTGGTAGTGAAAATAGAAACTTGATGAATATATTGCTTTGTAGGAATGAAAGGATAGTGAGATTTATATATAAGAAACTTCTTTCCATTGCAGAGCAGTTTTCCTTTAGTTCACCCAGTGTATCCTTTCCTGTCTTTGGAGAACCAAAACCTCAGCAAGTTGTGATAATGTGAACTTTAATGTTTGTTAGCCAAAGAGAAGCCAGAGTGAATTGTCCTACGTTTTAACTATCAGATTGCCTATTTCTCCTAAAGTCTGGAGCTATGAATCTCCAAAATGACTAATATGTTGCAGAGTAGTTATTCTATCAGTGTTTCTCAAAGTGTGTAGTGTTAGTAGTGGATTGATGAGAAAACAGACTGTAGTTTAGAAAATTGCGGGGGGGGGGGGGCTCCACA
>SJYC01011613.1:0-55658 GCA_006408675.1 Madoqua kirkii | reverse complement strand
CGGGGGGGGGGGGGGCAGGGGGGGGGGAGGGGGGGGCCCCGGGGCTGGGGGGTCCGGGGGGGGGGGGGGGGCGGGGAAGCAAGGGGGCGGTCTGGGGAAGGAAGGGGAGGCTCAGAGAGGCTCTAGGCAGGCGGGGGTTGGGGGGTGGGGATCTTCTATCAAAGTTGCAGTGACAAAGAGCAGACAGACCCCTGAGAGTCACGGGCTGACACCCCAGTCTGCCGCTGCCCCATCCAGGATCGTTTTCATTTCCCTCATTTGCCCAGCAGCCGACCAAGCAAGACCAAACTGGGACCAGGATCCCAAACCTGGGGGCCCTGTTCAACTACCAACGAGCTGTGTGACTTCGGCTATGTCACTCACCCTCTCTGGTCTCAGCTTCCTGCTCCTCGCAAATCAGAATTGAAAAAAACACCCTCCAGGATTCCTGCTGACAAACACGATGAATCCCTCCTCTTTTATTCATTCCTTCAACCGCCCTCTTACTGGCACTGCTCACCATAACTTCAGTGCAGGGCAGGCGGGCTCCTTAATTTCCTGAGACACTCCCTGTGCATTCCTGCCTCCCTGCTTTGGGCCACGTGGGCGCTTCCCCCAGAATCTCCACTCCTTTCTGCTGATCCAGAGCCTGCCCACCTTGCTAGAATAACAGAGCCTTAAAATGGCAATTAATGGGCTGGCCATTATGTTAAATGACTTTTCATAAAGTACTTTTGACAATGTAACCCCAATACAAGGCAATTATAAAGACTACCTTTAGCCCTAGAAAAAAGGAGGTTTATGATAGGAGGTTACGTGAAAATAGAAAAAACAAGACAAAATATGCACTTATCACTAAAACCACATAAAAATATATATCCCAAGGAAGGGAAAAGGTATAAAATAAAATGGCTGGTTCAGAGGAGTGGGAGTCAGGACGGTTTGTGATTGTGTTTCAAGCCTCATTATTATTATGGCAATTTTTCTTTTAATATAAACACAGCTTTGGGAATTAAAAAAACCCAGCTCTCAAACCTCTCTCACTCCACCTCCTCCTAGAAGCCTCCCTAACTTCCTACCCACCAGGATCGCTCCTTGTTTGAATTCCTGGGGCATAACTTTATGTCTTATTATGCAGGGAACAGTGGGGGAACGGAGAGTCTGGGGAGGGCCAGGCAGGGGCCCTGGAGAGTTCCAACTCTTCTACTTAGCTGCCTGGCCTTCAGCAGGTTCCTTAACCCTTTTGTGCCTCAGCTTTCTCAACTTTAAAATTGTGAAGGGGACTTCCCTGGTGGTCCAGTGGATAAGACTAGGAGCTCCCAATGCCAGGGACACAGGTTCAAGCCCTGGTCGGGGAACTTAGATCCCACAGGCTACTAGCAGACAAGCCGGCAGACTGCAACAAAGATCCGGTGCAGCCAAGAAGGAAAACCAAGAAAATTAAACTGTGATTAATTTCCTACCCTGTCGGAGACTATGACAGTCCCCTGGGGTAACCACTGTACTAGCCCAGTGTGGGGGGTCAGAGAAAGCTCTCTGATGGGGAGGGCTCTATTCTCAAGCCCCCTCCACCCCACCCCCTGGCCACTGGCATCTTGCTTTGTGGCTGAACAGCGTGGCATATAGTGATATGCTTGTCTTTCCAATCTGGCAGTAGATTCCTTGAGGCTGGGCCCCCACACCTCAGAGCAGCCAGTCAGTACCAGGCACGCAGCAGAAGCAGAGGAAGTCCCTCTCCCATGCTCTTTTCCATGAACACTCATTCTGCTTCCTTCCAGGCACACCAGGCAGCAATAAATGTCCCTTGCTGGGAAGTAAGAGGACTACAGACAAAGGAAGCCCTTTGTTCACCCTGTGCTGCAGAGCGGGCTTCCCAGGTGGCGTGGTGGTAAAGAACCCGCTTGGCAGTGCAGGAGACACGAGAGACATGAGCTCGATCCTTAGCCCTTCACCCAGGCTGGGGGACTCCCTGATGAAGGCCTGGCCCACGGGGACACAGCGTAGAGAGGCAGGGCCTTTCCTGCCAGTGGAGACGCCAGGGCCCCACTGTCTCTGTCTGTAAATGGGGCGGATGCGACTCTCCTTTTCCTGCAAGAGGTGTTACAAGGACCACATGCAAACGTTTGGGAACAAGCCTCCAAGAGTGCAAATGCTGGACACGCGCACTGGTGATTAGCGCTGCCGTTTGTCCTTCACTATAGGCCGCCCCTTCCTCGCCCCCAGCCTGCCGCTCTGGGGTCCCTGCCCCCACCGCCAACCAGAGAGGGAGGCTCACTTGGGAGGAAATGCCTGGGGTCTCCAGCTGTTCCCTGCATGGGCGGGGGGAGGAGGGCCTTAGGAAGAAGTGGGGGCCACAGGGGGTGGGCCTTCTCCCCCTGCCCTTCCTTCAGGCCACCTGAATGGCCCCTAGGCCTCGGCCCCTACTGTGAGGCCACCTCACTAGGATGGCACTAACATCCTCGGCGCCTGCTGAAGGGGCACGGAACCAAGTGCCAGAGGCCGGTGCCAACTTCCTTCCTTGGACACCAGCGGGAAAGGGAGGTGGGAGCGAGCTGTGTGAACAGACCATTCCGTGGCTCCGTGGGGCCTGGCCACATGGAAATGGCTCAGTGTAAGCTCTCCAACTCAGCCCGGGCATCCTCAGAAGGGTGAGTGGACTTCACACGCACGGCGCACCCCTGGTGGGAACAGACCACCCCCTCTCTGCACCCCATCCATAGGAAGAAGGTGGGCAAGACGGCTCCATGGCTGAGGACCAAGGGCTGGGTGACTTCAAAGGCCTCCAGAGGACACTGGCTCTGAACTGGCCGCTCAGAGGCCCAGGTCAGCTGGCAGCAGGAAGGTTTGTGTTTCTTTTAATATCAACTCCCAGGCGTTTAACATTCCTCGAAGCTTAAACACAGAAACATTTTCCTTACCAGACTGCGCTCTCGGCTTTGCCAAACATAACCTGGCTTCTTCCCCTTCCCCCACAACCTCCATCTGCTCCTGTCTCCAAGATGTAATGATTTATGGTGTGTTTCCCCTGGGGCCCATGCAGCTGACAGCAGTGAGAGGGAGGGAAGCAACAGCACTGCGGGTCCAGGTGGGGACGATGCCACGAGCCCTGGAATCCGGGGCTTGCGGAGCCCTGGAGGTCGTCGTCCATGGTACTCCCTGAGCTGGCTGCTCAGAACACCATTTTAACCCTTCCATTCCGTAGCCACTAATGGCCCGGAGGGCGTGGGTACCCGTCATGCTTTTTGGCTGGGCATCTCCTGGGGCCAGATGGGCAGCCCAGGGACGTGGACATGGGGCTCCCAATCCTTATTCTGCAGGAAGTCGCTTTCCGGGACTAAATCTAGAGCTCGCTCCCATCAGCTCCTGTTCCCTAAATAATGAAGGACCGGCTCCTGGTTGCCTGGCAGCACCATCTCCCTGGTGACGGTGCAGAAGAGTGAGGTGCAGGTCCCCAGCATTAAGAAAGGATATGCTCAGGAACATGGAGTGTCATAAGGCAGATGGTTGGGCCCCCACCGAATAGTGCCTTCTTCCTTGTTCAAACACAGGCGCCTGAGACAGGGTAGGGGAACCACACGAGTCCCCAAGGGGACACTGCCACTGAGGACACCCAGCCAAGAGTCAGATGCCAACCTCTGCGGCCTCAGAGAACAAACGCTTCCTGGGAAAAAAGCATCATTCAGCTTCAGCTCCCGCACCCAGATGACACCTGGCACAGCTGCTAAGAAGCCCAGAGCACCCGATGCCCATAGCCCAATCCCAGGGAGTGTCAGTTACTGATTCCCTTGATTGCATGGTCAAAGAATCCACACCCAAACCAGGCCACTTGTGTGATAAGCGCAAGGCCATACAAGGTGTCAGATGGAATGTGGATGGCTTCACACCAAATGTCACACCCCCCAAGCCTACATCCCCCTGACAGGTTAAGTGAACAGCAACCATCTTTAACAGAATTTCCAAAAACACAGGCTGCAAACAAAGCCCTTTTCCCTATGTACATTTATAAGGCAAAGAAACACAGCTGGGGCGGTGCATATATACCTTATCTGGACTCAGGACCTGCCCCTGCTTGGGCCGCAAGACCCACCCTAAGCCAACAAACTCTTGGCACAGGCGAGTCAAGCCCAGCAAACCTTGCCGTGGGTTCAGAGGCCAGCCCCTAGCAGCCCAGCTACATCCTCAGCCCTTCCAGGAAAGCGGCACATGCCTGGGGTCTCACCCCTTCCATGGCAGACAGTGCTAATCTAATACAGCATTCACAATACAACCTCAGAATCCTTCTTAACACAGTATTTCTGGAAAAAAGCCATCAGAAGACTACAGATGGGATGTGTAAACAATGGATCGATGGCACTGTCATCCTTCCAGGCTACCCTGCAGGAGTGTGGATGACCCAAGTGCACCAGATGTGGAAGCCCAAGGAACCAGGCACACACAGGCTTCTGGAGCTAGAATACGACACATCTCCAGCAGGGGGAGAATGACGACCTCGGGGAACTTTGCTCAAGACAGCGGTGAACCCAAGTCACAAAGGCCAATCACCTTGACCGAGAAGGCAGAGAGAAGGACACCTTTCCAACTGGCATTGCCTCCCAGGCACCCTTGCCTTGGTGCCCTGGCTGTGCCTGCCTCTCACCTGAATCTGCCCTTTGCCCATGATCTTATCCACGATCTCGTTGTTGTCCTTGTTGACCTTGGTCTTGTCATAGCACTTCTCGTAGCACAGGATCCTTAGGGACTGAGAGCCCTCCAGCTCAATCTCGAACTCCTGGGGAGACGAGACAGGATGCTGAACGCAGCTGAACGCCTGCAGCTGACCTGGGCTCCCAGCAGGAGTGGGCCCCACCTTTGCAAGGGTGAGAGGGGGTGAGGCGGGCCCGTGAGGACCACATCATGAGGTCTGGAGCAGCTTCCTCATTCCCTGGAGCTCCGGAGGCCTGGGAATCACTGAGGAAGGGGAGTACAGAACTTGAACTGTATGCACCGTATCTCGTCTGATCTTGGAAGCTAAGGAGGGTCGGGCCTGATTAGTACTTGGATGGGAGACCCCGAACCATAACCCTGTGTCTAGACACAAACCCACAATCAGAAGCCAGATGAGCAGGGAGGGGAGGGCAGAGGGGTCCAAGGGACGGAGCTGGCTCAGCAGCAGGCTTGGCCATCCCCAGACAATAGGACCAGAGCACCGGGAGCAGGGTGGGCACAGTGAGGGATGAGCCCGGGGTCCCTGCGCGGACCACTCACCTCGTCCCACTTGGGCTCTGTTGTGTCCCGGAACACCCTGGTTTTGGCTTTGCTGACAAAGTAGCCAAAGGAATCCACCTCCAGGGTACAGTACAAGTCTGTGGGGACAGGCAGAGACACCGAATGAGGCCCAGGGCTCAGGAACCCGGGAGGGAAGGGGGATCACGCATCAGTCTCCCCAGGGTCCCCATGGGCGCTCTGCAAATCCACACACGCCCGCCCAGCCTCAGGCCCCGCAGCCTGCCCCTCCCTGGGCGCTGCCTAGGTTGTTTCCCAGGGTAATGGTGTGTGCTGGGGGGTGACTTTGGGAAACCACAGCCAGTCCTCTAGTGTGAATCAGGGGCAGGGGCGGAGGTCAGAGGGTGGATGTACATGCCCCTCCCAGGCCCCAGGAGCTACCCAGTTGGGCTGTTCTCCATCAGGACTCTCCCGCAGAGCTAAGACTGGGGAGAGCTGTCCCTCACTGTGTGTGATGGAGACTGGACGTAACCAGGTATCTGAGCACAGCAGGTATCTGAGCAGGTGAACAAGAGAATGAAGCAGAAGGGCCAACGGGCCCCCATCAGAGCAGAGTGCGTGTCTCTGGGCAGCTGAGAGATGGATGGGCATGAAGTGTCCCTTCAGTGGCTTCCCTGCGAGGGAATCCCCCATCAAGGACTAGTTCTGGGATAAAAGGGAGGGCTTTGGAGTCAGTTTGTCTGAGTCAAATCCTAGCTCTGCGCAAAACCTCTGTGCCTCACTGCTCTTCCCTGGATATCGGGCAAGACGATGGTGCCTGCAGGCCAGGCCATTCCCTGGAGCTCCGGAGGCCTGGGAATCACTGAGGAAGGGGAGTACAGAACTTGAACTGTATGCACCGTATCTCGTCTGATCTTGGAAGCTAAGGAGGGTCGGGCCTGATTAGTACTTGGATGGGAGACCCCGAACCATAACCCTGTGTCTAGACACAAACCCACAATCAGAAGCCAGATGAGCAGGGAGGGGAGGGCAGAGGGGTCCGAGGGACGGAGCTGGCTCAGCAGCAGGCTTGGCCATCCCCAGACAATAGGACCAGAGCACCGGGAGCAGGGTGGGCACAGTGAGGGATGAGCCCGGGGTCCCTGCGCGGACCACTCACCTCGTCCCACTTGGGCTCTGTTGTGTCCCGGAACACCCTGGTTTTGGCTTTGCTGACAAAGTAGCCAAAGGAATCCACCTCCAGGGTACAGTACAAGTCTGTGGGGACAGGCAGAGACACCGAATGAGGCCCAGGGCTCAGGAACCCGGGAGGGAAGGGGGATCACGCATCAGTCTCCCCAGGGTCCCCATGGGCGCTCTGCAAATCCACACACGCCCGCCCAGCCTCAGGCCCCGCAGCCTGCCCCTCCCTGGGCGCTGCCTAGGTTGTTTCCCAGGGTAATGGTGTGTGCTGGGGGGTGACTTTGGGAAACCACAGCCAGTCCTCTAGTGTGAATCAGGGGCAGGGGCGGAGGTCAGAGGGTGGATGTACATGCCCCTCCCAGGCCCCAGGAGCTACCCAGTTGGGCTGTTCTCCATCAGGACTCTCCCGCAGAGCTAAGACTGGGGAGAGCTGTCCCTCACTGTGTGTGATGGAGACTGGACGTAACCAGGTATCTGAGCACAGCAGGTATCTGAGCAGGTGAACAAGAGAATGAAGCAGAAGGGCCAACGGGCCCCCATCAGAGCAGAGTGCGTGTCTCTGGGCAGCTGAGAGATGGATGGGCATGAAGTGTCCCTCAGTGGCTTCCCTGCGAGGGAATCCCCCATCAGGGACTAGTTCTGGGATAAAAGGGAGGGCTTTGGAGTCAGTTTGTCTGAGTCAAATCCTAGCTCTGCGCAAAACCTCTGTGCCTCACTGCTCTTCCCTGGATATCGGGCAAGACGATGGTGCCTGCAGGCCAGGCCGGACTGTGCGGACCTGATCAGTTTACTAGGACAAGCAGCCGTGACTGAAGATTCACAAAGCCTGAGTCAGAAGGAATGTCGAGTGGGTCAGGAGCTGGCGGAGGGAGGAAGTGAGGACTGGCTGGTGGTGAGGGGAGACTCTGGAGCCGTAACTCACCCCGTGTCTGAGCGCCCCAACCCAGTCTGAGAGGTCGGACCCCTGCTCTGGGGGAGTGGGATGTCCCACCCTAATGGGCCTGCTCCTGAGGCCCATCCCAGCCAACGGGAGGCAGAGAGACAGGAAGGGGGAGACATCTGGTCACCATGGAGACATGAGGGCCCCTGTCCAGCTCAGTGGGCTGCAGACTCGGTATGTAGAGCAGCCCCAGGGAGCTGACTGATCAGGAGTATACCCAAGCAATGCCACCATCAGCAGATTCTGTGGGTCTGGGGGCATCCAGGAAGCTGGTGCTATTCCACCAGCTCAGCCCGAGTGATGCCTGGGGGGGTCCTGGCCACACTGAGAGAAATGCTGCTCTAGAGGGGAAAGCATGGGCCTTGGTGTCAGAAGGCATGGATTCAACTCCATCACTTGTGTGCCCTGTTGGGCTGCCCTGGGAAAGTCCCTGGAGCTTTTTGGCCTCGGCTTCTTCCTGTGACAAGTGGGAATGGCATCAGCGACCTAGAAAGGGTGCCAGGAGGCTCAGAGCAGATAATACACCCGAAAAAATTCTGAATGTGCCAACCACTGTCAGCTCACTGGCCACACCTGCATTTTCTCTGGCACCTAGTCAGGGATCCGGCAGCACAACAGGCATCTGGAAATAAACTACTTCGTTCAGCATTTTGAGCTCCTATTCATTCAGCGATGAAGGAGACGTGGCTCCTGTCCTCTCAGAACTCACAGTGCATGAAGCACATTTTAAGTGTCAAAAAAGTATGACAGGTGCTGCCCCAGGGTGATGGGAACACAGAGAAGGGAGGCAGAGCTGCTGCGGGAATCCAGGTGTCACAGAGAATGTTAACTGAATGACTGTTTGTGAGTCAATGGCATACCCTCTGCATGGTGCGCTGCAGGAAGAGAGGCAGAGGAGAAGAGAAGGGAGAGAGGAGTCAGGTTTCTGATCCTATATAATATTAATATTAATATAATATTAAGTCCTTTCTCTGTGACTCAGTTTTCTCATCTGGCAAATGGGAAGAAACTATTAGCCGTCTAACTCACAAATTCCTACAGGGAGAAAAGTTAGATAAAAATGTAACTGTATCTTGTAAAATACTAAGAACTGCACGGACACAGCAGATGGTGATAAAGAAGGAAAAAGAATGTGTGGTAGCAGGGCGCTGGCCCCACACATAAACGTCATGTTTAAGCCGGCTCTTAGGTAAGTATTAACAAGCCTTTTATCTAGAAAAAAGAGAAGGCTCAGAGAGGTTAAGAGATTTGCCCAAGGTCACACAGCTTGTGATCTACAGATGTGAGATTGGAGCCCCATGTTCCTGATACCTGGGGGTAGAGAAAGGCTTAGTGCAGAGAAGACTTTGGAGACAGCAGGGATGAACCCCTGCTAAGAGGAGCTAGCTCCTGGCCTTTGGGGGAATGCCCCACACCTCAAAGCAGCTGGCAGGGCCCCAGCCTGGGCAGGTGGGAGGCCCCACGCAATGGGTCCACAGGGACTTTCTGTGAAAGGATGAACAATGAAGCCTCTTCCTGGGGCAAGCGGCCATGGGTACTTACTGGCTGACTGCTTAAACCCCTTGGCAGAATGGACGATGACATGGAGGAAGCCATAGAGCCCTGGAGACTCGTCGTCTGCAAGAGAGAAAGCCCCCCAGGGAAGAGGGTGATGAGAGGCCTGCTTCCTCCCAGGCCTCACCCCTGGCGGGTTGGTTACACAAAGGATGGGAGAAAATCTGCGCCTTGGTCCGACAGCACCACCTGGTGGCCAGAGGAAGAAGCGTCCACAGTCCACTGCTCCCTGGAGCGCGCAAACTTCCCCCACTCAGCCTGGGCGGCCAGTCCACACCTTACTCCGGGGCCGGGACTTAGTCCCGATCCCTGGGGGCACTTTCCCTCCTCCTATGAATCCTGCCTATCCCACTGCTGCCCTCCTCAGTCTTGCCTTCCAAAGTGGAAATTAACCAACATAAGTCACTCTGTGCCAAAGAGCGGGTCCAGCCTTATTCCTCACACACTACTCTAACCCACCTAACCTTGCGCTCCACCACCACCCTGCCCCAGGCTTAAGCCTTCTGCTTCCATGAACATATTAACATCACAGTCCCAGTGCACCAGGACACCAGATTCTTCTCTTCAGCCAGAGGTCGCCAGGAGGAGCTGGGCGCCATCCAGGGACTCAGCAGAGAAAAACATCTGTTCAGATTCCCTGTGTATCTGGCAACTGAGTCTCCCCAGCCCAACGGAGCAGAGGTCAGCTACTGGTAGCCAAGTGACTGGCTAGGTGTTTGTGGAAGGCCTTGGACCCGCTGATTGAGCAACCTCAGATTCCAGATCTTACCGTCTTTATTGCTGGTGACAGGAATGTTGTGTACAGTCCTAATTTGAAACAGGATCCTGTGAGCACCTGGAGTTCCACCGAGCTCAGGACAAAGGCCTGAAGATCTGTAGGAGGAGCCAAGAGAGAGCGGAATGTCATCACAGGTCCACTAGGACACACTGCTCTTCTTTGTGGGCTACTGCAGGAAAAAAAGATTAGCTCTAAGGGCAGAGCTGGTCACTGGAAGGGGGAGTAGACACTCAGCTGGGGAGAGTCAGGGGTGCTGCTGGAGGGATAAGAAGCGCAGGGTCTAATTGGAGAGGTCCATGAATTATGTACATGACAGAAAGACAGACTTTGGGCTCTGGGTCCAGTCCTGCTGACAATTCACTATACATTCTTAAATCACCTAAATTCTTTGGGTCTCAACTGATCAGTGACATCAGTTAAGAACCACCTGCCCTGGCATTTTACAGAGGGCTGAAGAGGAAGTGCCTGGAGATGCAGAAGGCCCGCTCTTGCCATGGACACCAGCAGGGCAGCGCAGAGCAGAGGTGGGGCGTTACCTTTCTTCTGCAGCTTCTGGATTGCTTCTCTCCACTCCGACCTCTCATAGTCTGAGGACAGTAGGAACAGGTAGCTCTGAAGAGAGGAGATGAGAATTCACTAGAGTGACCACAGTCAGGCTCAGGACATTTTTGGATTCTGGGGCCCCCCAATAAAGCTCCTTTGTACCCAGGCACCCCTAGGCTTGGAGAAGGCAGGTGGGAGGAAGGCCTTCCCCCTAGGAAGCCTGGTGATGGGAGTGGCAGTGCCAGTGATGGCCAGCAGAGGGCACTGGCTCTCCACGGGTGGGGAGAGGCAGTCCAGGGCAGGCGCCATGGCAGCCTCGTTGCAAATGGGGGGGGGGCCTGAAACCCTGATCTCCACAGGTCTGGTTCAGGGCCAGGAGCCATAGCGAGTGGGCAGGCCTGGAGGAAGGGGGCTGTCTGTCCTATCCCCGTCCTTCCTGACCTTTCCATTCCGATTGTGGATCCGAAACGGGATTGTGGGGGAATTGAGCAGCAGTAAGAACTCATTCTCAAACATCTTCTTCTTCAGGCGTTCGACGGCCCGGCTCTGTCCTTTGTTGGCTTTCTGCAGGGGACAGAGGGCACAGGCGGTTCTCCTTGCACTCGGCCTCCACTTGCCACCCTGCAGTTCTACACGCAGCATTCCTCTGTACAGTCTTTTTTTTTTTTTCTATATTTTATGACAATTTGATGTCTTGGGAGGGCCGGTCAGCCACAGAAAAAAATGCTCCTCGCAGGACATGCTAATTCCTAGACCAGTAAATGACTTCCCTGTGCGTGCATCTTTCATGTGCAAAACAGTCAGTCTGCAGTCCACACCCCTTACCCTTTCCTTTAACACAAGCCAGGATTTCTTCTGCCCTAAGTAACCCAGGGCACCTAGATACCACCACTCTAGCCCAGAGCCTGCTGACTTACTCGGATTTGCCAGTCCTAAGCTGTTTCTTGTGGAAACAACAATCTAGGCTCTGGGCCATGCGCGTGCCATGCTCCTTCTGCCTCTTTATTTATTTTTTTGCCTATGCAGCATGGCATGTAGGATCTTAGTTCCCAGACCAGGGATGGAACCTGTACCCCTGCACTGGAAGCACGGAGTTTTAACCACTGGACCCCCAGGGAAGTCCCTCCTCCTGTCTCTTGACCAAACCCCATGCTTTCCCACATAGCCCTGCGTGGCGTGGCATGCCACCTACTCCTGGAAACTATAAGTAATAAAATAAATCTAAGGAATAAAAATCTTCCAGTGGCATCAACATCTCTGGGCTATCACTCAGTTATCTCCATAAATTAAATTCTAGGTACCACCGAGACGCCCTGCTTAAAAGCAGCAGACACCTTTCAGCATAAAGCCCCCACTACCTCTGGCCCCATGGGGCCTCCCCAGGGCTGGTTCTAGCTTCCACACCCACCTCATGTCCCCTGCATCTTCCACCCCAGTCTCAGACTATTATTCCCTGTTCTCTAACAAGCTGCTCCCCGTCTCAGCTGTCTCCAGTTTTTCCAGTGTGTATCGTATAAAGGATCCCTTCCCTTTTATGAACCACTATTATGCTTCACATCTCAGTGCCAATGCCATCCTCAAGCTCTACAGCGAGAATTCATCTCTGCTTTTTTTTTTAACCCACTAGACTGGCAGAATTGTGACAATTGCTCACAGCCGGTGCCGTGACACTGTGGAGGAATAGAGATGACACACTGCTGGAGGGAACATGATCGGAGGCAAACTCTGCAGACGTAAACCTGGCGATGAAACGCGCAAGCCCTCTGCCCCAGACATCCCACTTGTAGGAGATCTACCAGAAAGAAAAAGAAATGCCGAGGGAAGAATGAGAAACCATCTAAAGACCCAAATGTGTTGTCGTGCTGTCGAGTGACAACAGGATGCAGTTGTGGAAAAGGATCTGACAGATGAAACTGCAAAACGGCACATGTAGTCTAATCTCACTAAAAAATACACAGACACACACATGTGAAGACAGGAGCGTCTAGAAGAATATATCTCAAACTAGGAGTGATGGGGGGAAGTAAGAAGTTCTATTCTACACACTTTGGTGTTGTATTTCTTGTTATAATAAGTCAGTGTGACACTGGGGATTAGGGGGAAAATTAGACTTAAAAATATTATTAAAAGAATACATTGCTGCTGTTTCTGTGACTCAGAGAACATTGTGCGTCTCCAGCGACCTCATCACGCTGTGTCACATGTTGTGGTCACACAGAATGTGTGCCTTCTCCACTGGATAAGGAGGTCGTGAGCATCTGGCGCAGCCCTGTAGCCAGCAGAAGTCAGTAAGCACGGATTCAATGAAGCAGAAGACTACGTATGCACACCTGGGGCAGGACGCAGGGCCCAGAGCCGGCAGCTCCCAGGACCGGGTGAGGGACACGCACGCAGGATGCGCTGATGTGCAGATGCTGGCAGACCCAACTGAGGAAATGGGCTCCCCTGAGGCAGGGTGGGCTGGCTGTTTAGGAGGACACCTGTGCTGGTCAGGGGGCTCCCTCTGGGCAGGCATACCCCAGTCCTAGAACATTGTGTTAAAGTGAAAGCCGCTCAGTCGTGTCCGATTCTTTGCAACCCCATGAACTTATACAGTCCCCGGAATTCTCCAGGCCAGGATACTGGAGCAGGTAGCCTTTCTCTTCTCCAGGGCATCTTCCCAACTCAGGGATCGAACCCAGGTCTCCCGCATTGCAGGAGGATTCTTTACCAGCTAAGCCACAAGGGTAGGACATTCCCATGATCCAAACATTCCTGGGTTATTACTGTGGTTTTCCTCTCCTCTGTTCAGAGAAAGATATCTGGGTTGAAAGAATCCTTAGAAGCCATCTGGTCATGTGTCTTTCAACAACTGTTCATAAAGCAACTATTTATTACATGTTAAGTAGTAGGACATAGGGGACTTTCCAGGTGGCACAGTGATAAAGCATGTGCCTGCCAATGCAGGAGATGAAGAGACGCTGGTTCGATTCTTGGGTTGGGAAGATCCCCTGGAGTAGGAAACGGCAACCCACTCCAGTATTCTTGCCTGGAGAGTCCCACGGACACAGGAGCCTGGCAGGCTAGCAACTGAGCATTAGCACACAGAACTGAAGAAAACAGTCCCTCCCTGGGGCTGAAATTCTAGTGGGGAAGAGAGAAAGCAGAGTGTGCAATAACAACTCAGTGCCAATAAAGCCAAGCAGAGGTAAGCATCAGGAACCAGAAGCCAGGCACCCAACCGAGACCCTCAACAGTGGGGAGACAACGGGGAAGGCTCATCTGGGGACGCGAGGCCTCAGCCAAGCCTGGATGGGTGAAGAGGAGCGGCCAGGCCAACTAACCAAGCCCGGCCATGCTCTTCCTTCCATTCCTGGGGAAGGCTCCTTCTGGGTGTTTTCCTCTAGCCACTGTTTTCAAATATAATGAATTTAAGGCCACGCATTTTCCTCTAAAGAGCACTTTGGTTGTATCCCCTGGGTCTTAATATGGAGTGCTCTCATTTTCATGCAGGTCTAAATAATTTGCAGTTTCCCTTTGATTTCTTCTTTACCTGGAAAGTCTTAACTTCCCAGGTATATATTTAACTATATTCTAGTTGTTGATTTCTAATGTAGTTTGTTAACATAACCAGTACACTTAAAAAAAAACAAACTTGAGATTTCCTATTCCAGAGAACTGACACTTCTGAATTGTGGTGCCGAAGAAGACTTTTGCGAGTCCCTTGGACTGCAAGGAGACTAAAGCAGTCCATCTGAAAGGAAATCAACCCTGAATATTCATTAGAAGGACTGATGCTGAAGTTCCAACACTCTGGCCATCTGATGGAAGAGCCAACTCATTGGAAAAGACCCTGGTGCTGAGAAAAACTGAAGGCAGGAGAAGGGGGAAACAGAGGATGCGATGGTTGGATGGCATCACTGATTCAATGGACATGAATGAGAGCAGGCTCAGGGAGACAGTGAAGGTCACGGAAGCCAGGTGGGCTGCAGTCCCATGGGATCACTAAGAGTTGGACGTGAACTTAGCAACTGAACAACAACAAAACGCAGCCTAATACATGATAAATTTTCTGTAAATGTTCCATGTGTGTTTGACAGCATCTCAGTTCTCTATCAGGATACAAGCTTCTGTGCGTTTTTAGACCAAGTGACCTTCAAGGCCACCTCTGTTTATCTGTATGCCTACTTGCTCCATCAATTTCTGAGGAGACTCTCAGGCTCTTCCTTTCTCATACATCCTGCTTTTCTTAAGAAGGACTTTTTCTCCTCTTGCTTTTGCAGCGTTTGGCATACACTGTTCCCCAGGAAAACTAACCCCACTAAATTCTGAGCACTGACTCCTTGGCTCGCCCTCTATCTGCCCAGTGCTCATCTGTCATGGTCAGACATGTTATCTTGAAGATTGTAAAGAGAGGCCTTCCTCTCTTACATCCTGCCTCCCTTGTCAGACTCCCAAATGTTATCACTTCTCCTTCCTCCATTTCCCTGGCACACCCAATTCCAAGGTCCACAATGAAAACGGCCAACTTCTCAGCCCCAGCTGATGCCAGGCTCTGCTCACCTCCTTCTGGATTTCACTCTTAAGGGCAGAGATCTTCATTTTCATGTCCTCCAGCTCGTGGTCTGGGAAAGGGTGCACCTGGGGACTGGCTTCAGACTCCTCAGGGGATGGAAACACTAGGTCAGCCAGGGGGATGTACCATTTGCAGTCATATTGCTGGTGCTTCCTGTGAACAGGTCAGAGGGAGATGTGAGCCACAGAGGAACTGGATCTTCAGGCCTGAATCACTGGAACCAAAAACCATCTGAGAGGGATTGACTGAGAACTCGTCACAAGCAAGAATAATCCCTGCCCTGAGGAGCCTGATCAGGAAACACTCGTGGAATAATGATAGTCAGGCTCTAGGGTCAGGCAATGGCAACCCACTCCAGTGTTCTTGCCTGGAGAATCCCAGGGACAGGGGAGCCTGGTGGGCTGCCGTCTCTGGGGTCGCAGAGTCAGACACGAATGATGCAACTTAGCAGAAGCAGCAGCAGCAGCAGCAGCAAGGTCAGGCAGCGGTAAGGGCTCTGGACCTCGGGCCTGCCATTCTTCTGGCCCAGGACAACTGACATTCTTAGCAGCCCAAACCTCTAGTGTCTCACTGTTCCCCATCCAACTCTTCCTTCCCATCCAGCTTCTCTATACATAACTTACATTCTTTATCTTCTTAGCTAGATACAACACAGATGTAATTTTGAATGCCACCTCTTATCAGTAGAAGTCACATGGGATAATGAGTTGAGGATTATAAAGCCACATCCAAGTCCAACGAGAAATAGTGCTGTGGTCCACTAGTAATGTCTGCCATGGGCAAAGGACTTAAGGCAGAGGTATGTATGCTTACAACTGTCACCTCTACTTTCGAATCATCTCAATCATCATCCCCTCTACTGAAACTCATAATAATAACCTCTCCTTCTCTCACTTTCCCCAGGACTTCGTTTTGCACCTCCCTGCAATATTCAGCCTGTGGCTTGCCTCCCTCAGCACACCGTAGGTGGTGAGGAAATAAAGGTGGAAGACCTAAGGATACACATCGAAGAACCTTTTCTGCTTGTGACAGAGGCACTTTAGTCACTGGGTACCGAGATGGAGCTCAAAAGAAGCTTTCAAGTCAGATTAAGGTTCAAATCCTGTCTCCTCTACTTTAGTTCTATGACCTTGGGCAACTTATTTCACTTTTCTAAGCCTTTTTTCTCATCTGTGAGATGGGGATAATAATACCTACTTTATGAAGTCACTGGGGAGATTAGAAATAATATATTCAAAGCATTTGTCATGGCACCTGGCATGGCACAAGCACTCAATAAATGGTAGAATCAGATTTAATGAATATTCACTGAATTGCAGTTAGCAAAATTTAGAGCTGTCTAATAAAAGAAGAATGCTTAAGTAAATTATGGCATATCCACTTGTAACATCATGCAGGAAAGTAAAATGATGATTATGAAGATTAGGCAGCAACAGGGAAAATGCTTATGACGTGAAATGGAAAAAGCAGAGCCCCAAATTGGGTATTCACTCTGATTACAAGTATATGAAAAAAATAAGAACATTTAAAAAAAACTGGAAGGAAATATAGCAGCAGGAGACTGATGCTTATGTTCGGGTGGGTGACAGGGTTTATTTCCCTGTAATTTGGTTGTATTATATTTATAATTAAAACCATGATTTATTTTTAGAAAAAGGCTATGAAGTAAAATAAAATTAATTAATACATTTTTAAAAAGGGAGGGAGAATGCAGATAGCCCCAGGCTGCTGACGGGCTTCACCAGGGGCCGGGGTCTGGTTCCCCCCTACCCCCAGCCTCCTGCACACTCACCCCGCTGATGTCTTCTTTAGCTTGGCGCACAGGAGGACGTCGGTGAAGAGGAAGACGTGCCGCAGCTTCCGGGAGCCCTCCGACACTTCCACTAGGAAGCCGTCCTTCACCAGTTGCCGTGTCTGAGAGAGATGGCACACCCACCCCTGCCTGCTCAGGAAGAGTCAGCCCAGGGCCCAGCCTGCACCCATCCAGCGGTGGGGGTGGGGGTGGGACTCCAGGGAGGGACCCTAGTGCCCGGTAATTAGCAGCACTGGCTTTGGGGTCAGGCACACAGGCTTGGGGATTCCCAAGTGGCGCAGTGGTGAAGAATCCACCTGCCAGTGCAGGAGATGCAAAAGATGCAGGTTTGATCCCTGGGTCAGAAAGATCCCCTGAAGTGGGAAATGGCAACCAGCTCTAGAATTCTTGCCTGGAAAATTCCATGGACAGAGGAACCTGGTGGGCTACAGTCCATAGGGTTGCAGAGTCAGACATGACTGAGCTCATACCTAACACCTAATCTAACACGGGCTTGAATCCAGACTCTACCACTTCCTGGCTGAGATCTTGGGGTAAGTTCCCTGACTTCTCTGAGCCTCAGTCTTAGCATCTGTAAAATGGAGATAATGACATTGGCCCCCATAGCATAGGAGTCATGGTATATGTACAACAGTCAGTATAGTGCCTGGCATGTAATATGTGATCCTCAAGTGGTAGCTTTCCATTTCACTGCAGCCCTCAACAGCTCACCCCTGGATGGACCCACCCTGGGTCATAAATACCCCACCCACCTCCACCCTAGAAGCGCCTCCCTAACTCCGCCTAAGATGTTGGCTTCTTGTTTCAGCTGAACTTCATCTGCAGAACCACTCAGGCCTGTGGACATGGCCTCTGAGTGGCCTCTGCAACCCCCCTCAGGCAGCTGGATGGGGAACCCTGGCCTTCCCTCTGGGGCTGTCGTAGTGTCCTGGGGATCCTGCAGCTGTCTCTGCCCTGGGCTTTGGCTGGTCTGGAGCATTTTGCTCCACGCATAACTTCCAGAGCCTCCTCCCCGCCACCCTGAGCCAGTGGGCCTCTGTGGGGCTGTCACAGTCTGTCTCAGGCTTCTCTGTGTGACCTATATATGCTGCGTATGTAGGTGAGCACGTAGAGAGCACACTATTAAAATGATCCCAAACTGGTCGTGCAAGAGGGCCTCCAGAGATCTCTCAGACATCCCCAGAGTCAAAGCAGCTGGTGACATTCCAGAGTCTGCAAACCGGGGCTGGGAGCTGCATGCAGGGACAGCGCGCTGGTCCCATTAGCCAATTCCCAGAACCTGTCCCTCGTTACTTCCCTTCCCAGGAGACAATGGAACCTCATAAACACTACAAAGGAGCAGAAAGGCAGTCAGCCTTCACTCCTGAACGCCACTTAATTACCTCTTCTGGACAGAAAGCTCCATATGTGGGTCAGGCTGTTGACCCATGGGGCTAACTATCCCTCTGATTCTTCAAATTGCTTCTCACTGAGGCACACCCCTACTCCTCCAGCAAAAAGGGCCCCAGGGAACTGGAGCTGCTAGCCACATCCAGGCGCCCACCTGGGACAGTTCAGTCACCTGGCAGCTTCAGCCACCTCTCCCTGACTCTCCAAGCTCCCTCAGCCTGAGCCATTATCTTCCAGGGGACCCTGAGGACATCATGCTGCCCAGGGGAGGCGGCTGCATTCAAGAATGAGACATACAGAGCCCTGGTGCGGGGGTCAGCGCCTGAGGCTTGCTGACAGAACATCCCAGCTATACCTGCGGTCCCCAATCTTTTCGGCCCCAGGGACTGGTTTCGTGGAAGACAACTTTCCACAAACCAAGGGTGAGGGGGATGCTTTCGGGATGATTCAGGCACGTTACATTTACTGTGCTCTTTATTTCTAGTCTAGCTGATCTGATAGGAGGTACCAGTCCACAGCCCAGAGGTCAGGGACACCGAGCTAAAGGATCCAGTTCCAACACTGATAGCCAAGAGACCTTGTGTGGGAGATCTGGAGAGACTCTCCAGGCCCCAGTTTCCTCATCTGCTTCCGTGGACCATTATGAAGAGTAATGAGATGCTGGACTTTAAGCAGTTGGCCCAGGACCTGAAGGCCTGTCCTTGGCTGGGACTGGGGGGTCAGGGTTAGAGAGCCACTGGGCATCGGGTGGTGGTGCCCACGTATGCAAGACAGCAGGAATGGGCAAGCTGGTGCCGGGCATCCTCCTCACCCTGGGGGCCAAGCCCCACTGGGTCCTGAGCTCACCTCTCCCTTGGGGGTTGTGACTGCAGTCCGGCGGGGGTCGATGTCCTCATTGATGCTGGACAGGAAGTTCTGGGAGATGCGGAGGGCATCCTGTAGCAGCGGGTAGTCTGGGTGGTCCACAGGTGTGTGCTTCAGCAGGTCCTGGGAAGGATGGGGTGGTGAGACGGGGGGAGCGGGGTGGGGCTTAGTGAGAAGACAGTGGGGAGAACTCAATCTTCACTGGAAGAATTCCAAGGGGGCCAACTAGGGACCCTTCTCTAACTTGGTCACGCCTGCAAACGCTGAACCAAGAATCAGGGTCAGAGGAGCAGGGAGTGGTGCCCCTTTATTACTGCTGCAGTCATTATTCCTCTCCCTGGCGGTGCAGACCAGGTGGAGTCTCCTCTCACCAAGCAGCTGGGAGAGACACCCCCCACTTACCCTACAGCTGCTCCAAGGACACTGGAGACCAGGCAAGGAATGAGGAGGCAGGAAGTGACTGCCTCCCAGGGAGCATTTGGCCAAAAGTCAAGCTTAGTGGCCAGGCTATTTTAGGCCCTGGGCCCATCAGCATGGTCACCACAGGCCAGGCAGGTGCAGTCAGGGCCCGGGGACCCTCTGCCCGGTTCCCTGCACGGGCTGTTGCCAGTGACTCCAGCGCTTGTGCACCCTGGGCTCAGGCTCGCCCCCACTCCTAAGCCCTCTCTGGCCACTTGGCAGGGAGACACTCACGTGCAGGACCAGGGTGCTCCTGGTGACTCGGTCAATGGGCTTGTAGAGCAGAGCTGTTGGGGAAGCAGGAACAGGGACAGGTCAGATGAAAGGCAGGGAGCAGTGTGAGACCTGAGGGGCCAGCCTGTGCCCGAGCCACCTCCCTCCCCTGCATGGACGTCCACTCCTAGGAGGCCAAAGTGGATTCCACAGCAACCACGCCTCCATTCTCACCCCAAAGGACGGACACACAGCTCTGGTGACCTCAGCCCCCTCCCACCCACTTCATCTTGTCTCCCACTAGACATGATTTCTTGAAGGGCTATTTGCCCCCCAGGCCTGTCCCAACCTGACCAGGCTCATGGCAGACACATACTCCCCTGGACCCTCTGCTGAAATTATACAGCCTTACCCCTAACAGCTCCAGGACAGCAGGAGTCACACCCAGGACCCCAGACTGCAGGAAGGAGACACCGTTTTCCCAGGGAGAGAGGTGTCCCCATATCCCATCATTCTCATATCCCTCTGGTCCAAGGCCTGGTCCCGCCAGCTGGGAACGTCACGCTTTGTTCTGACCCACGCAGTTGCCTCATCTCCACGAGGAAGACCCCTGTCCATGCCCTCAACGCCCTCCTGGCTGAGGACCAGGGAGGCATGCCTCATGGCCACGGAGAGGCTCTGTTCTCAAGTGGCAGCTGATGGGGTAAAGATTTCCGAAAGGAATTCAGGTGGGGCTTCGAGTTAGAGAGCCCCTGAAGAGGCTGGGAAAAAGCAAGCTCAGCAGGATCCCCACACACACCACGGGCCACACCCTTCAGCGACCAGGACACCAAATGAGGACTGCCAGGATTCAAGGGAACAGGTGAAGGCGGCAGCTGGCCTACCAACACTTCTGAACAAAACTCCTGTGGCAGCTGCGCCCTGCCCCTCCCAGCCTGGGTGGTTCAGCTCCAGTCCTGCACCTTTGCCCCCGGGGTCATGACCTCTGTCCTCCTGCTGTAGGAGCAAGAGGCAGGATGCTGGTCTGGGGAGCAGGACCAGAGTGGGTGTCCCATGGGATCGGGCTGTGACAGGTACCAGGGCTGACACTCACGTCCCAGCCAGCCCCCAAACCAAAGAGTTCCCCAAGGCCCTGGATATTAATACCCTGTGCATTGCTAAATGGTCACTTTGGGAAACAATCTGCTGGCTACGGAGAAGATGCAGTCTCAGCGGTGTGCCCTGAGCCTCATCTGCTGGCTTTGCTTGGCTGCCCATTAGAATCAGTGGGGAACTCTCAAAAGATTCAGATGCCTCTTTCTCCCTCTCCCATCAGCTAAACATCAGGCTCTGCTGGGCAGAACCTAGGCATCAGCATTTTTACAAAGCTCCTTTGTGGATTCTGAGATGTCATAAGGGCTGAAAACCACTGCTTCATGCAAACACACCTCCCATGATTTATTTGCAGCCCTTTCTTAACCTAGCAACTTCGAGAACCCCTCCCCGTCCAAGGGCTATGGGAGCTAGAATGGACAAGATCAGGTTGGTCTATCCTTGGACAATGAGGTTACAGACTGGTCACCAGCCCAGGAGGGGCAAGTTCTGAGGCTCTCTAGGGCAGTGGTCCCCACCTTTTTGGCACCAGGGACCAGTTTGCTGGAAGACAATTTTTCCATGGATCGGGACGAGGGGCTGGTTTCAGGGTGATTCAAGTGCACTGCATGTACTGTGTACTCTGATTTATTCTTATTATTACATCAGCTCCAACTCAGATCATCAGGCATGAGATCCCGGAGGTTGGGGACCCCTGGTCTAGAGTACCCACCTGTGGCTCAGCCCATCTGCAGGGCAGGGGGAAATCACTCTCTCAGAACCCCAGAGACCCAGAGAAAATGCAAGTTCAGCAGACACCAGCCAGAGTGGGCCCTGGAGTTCCCCCCCAGAGAAAGTTGATACTGCAGTGTCAGCCCCCTCCATCCCTCTGCTGGGTCCCAGGAGGAAGAGGTTTCTGACTAAGCTCAGAGGTCTGCACAAATGGCGGGTTGGGTTTCAGAGGGGTTATTAATATGCCTCGAGTCACCTCAAGAGTCCACTTGACTGTGGCCATGGAATGAGTCCTAATGTATCAGCCCCAGGTTGGGGAGGAGCAGCTGGGAGGAAGCGGGGGAGAGGCCAAGAGCAAGGACAGGTCCCCGGGGCTGCGGTCAGATATGGAGGGAACCAGGGCGGCCGTGATGGGCGTGCTCCCTGCGCCCCACACCTGCTTCCCCTGAGAATGCAGAGTGCATGGCCCACCTTCTCCCGCCCATACACACCTGCTCCCTGCCTCTGCTTCTCCCCCCTCCCTGCTCCTCAACGTGTGGTTCCCATTTCTGGGCGACGCACCATTCACCAAGTTGCAATGCCCATTTCTCCCCCTCCTCCTCAAAGCCTTCCCCAGTCAAGGCTTTCACAACCAACATTCACAGTGCCTACAAGACAAGCCATGACCTGTGCGAGGTGGGTCTCTCTCTAGCTTGCTGAGCACTTTACTCCGTGTCCAATGGCACTGTTTTACATGTGCTATTTCCTTTTAATTAAAAAAGGAAGGGACTGTCCTGGTGGTCCAGTGGCTAAGACTCCGTGCTCCCAATACATGGGGCCCCGGGTTCACCCTTGTTCAGGGAACTAGACCCCACATACTGCAACAAAAGATCCTATGTGCCACAACTAAGACCAGGTACAGCCAAATAAAAAATTAAAGGAGTAAATACACTTTTTTTTTTTTTTAAAGGAAAGCAATGATCACTAGTCCTATTTTACATATGCAGAAAATTCTCCAAAGTACAGAGAAGTTTTATGCAACTTGCTCACAATCACAAAGCTGTAAGGGGCAGCTGGGTTTTGCATGTAGGTCTACCAGTGCTCCCTAATTTTGAGCCGTCCCCCTCCATGGGGGAGGGCAGCACCAGCAGAAGCCCAGTGGTCCTTGAGAAGGTTCTGGGAAAGATTCATCAAGGAGTGGATGAGCTGGCCTCTCTTGCTGCCAAGGTGAGCCCCCTCCTTAGGGGCCTGCGTCAGACCTCCTTTGCCTCCCACCCTCTTTGGCATGGAGCCCTGGAGAGTGGACATTCGGTTCATAACCACTAAGGCAGACAACTGCAGTGGCGGTGGTTTAGTTGCTGGGTCCTGGCCGACTCTTATAACCCCATGGATTGCAGTCCGCCAGGCTCCTCTGTCCATGGGATTTCTCAGGCATGAATACTGGAGAGTGGGTTGCCATTTCCTTCTCCAGGGGATCTTCCTGACCCAGGAATCAAACTCAGGTCTCCTGCATTGCAGGCAGATTCTTTACTGACTGAGCTACTACAAGGCAAGCCCAGAGTGAGCCCTAAGTCACTCAGCCTCCCTGGGACCTCAGACCAGCACCCTGTGGAGGGGCTGAGAAGGTTCAAACAGTGTGGTCAGTAAGGGCCCCTTCGCACCTGACCCCTCACACTTTGAAGCTGACTTCATCTCGGGGGCGGAAGAAACCCTGACCTTCAGGTCCCGGGCCTGTTTCACTAAAACTAAGCTTCCTTTTGGGGGAAGAAAGAGGAAGCAAAGGGCCAACTGCTTCCTCTTCAGGGAGGCAGAGTGGAGACTTGACCAACTCCCGGGCCAGATGGAGAAGGGCATTCCCTCTCTGATCTTCAACCAGGCCAGCTTCAAGTCCAGACTGTCAGGATCTGAGCCCAGGGGTGGGGCCCAGGGCAGCCTCTGCCCGCTGACTAGTGCTCCCCGTGCTGTCCAGCTGGGACAGCCAGAGAGGGCAACCTCAGGGTCTCTCCATCATGAGCAGTCTTCTATACAGGACATCTAAGAAGGGGAGGGGGCCGCTGATCGTGCACAGAGGTCGCAGGGAAGAGCCCGGAAAACCTCAGCATTGCTCCTCCGGCAAGCTGCCGCCCCCCTCTGTTCAGCCTTCAACAAGGAGCTCCAGGTTACCACGGAGACATGAAAGCAAAGTGACTGAGAGAAGCCGAGACAAAACGCCTGCCTGGTGGGAGGGAAGATGGTCCTGAAAGCAGCTGCCTGCCCTAGGGGCCCAGAGCAGCAGGCTGGGGTCATCACTTGATCCTTATGCCCCTGCCAAAGCAGCCTGGGTCATCCCGAAGGTGCCTCTTGCCCTGGAAGGCGGGGCCTGCTGGCTTCCGGACACCTGCCTCTTCGCCTAGGCTGGTGCCAGCCTCCTCTGAGCCGAGAACCTGGGTAGCAGCACCCACCTGTCTTGGGACCCCTGTCCCTGAGGGAGCTGCAGAGGAGGCTCCGTCTCCCCCCAAGGCAGATTCTTTACTGACTGAGCTACTACAAGGCAAGCCCAGAGTGAGCCCTAAGTCACTCAGCCTCCCTGGGACCTCAGACCAGCACCCTGTGGAGGGGCTGAGAAGGTTCAAACAGTGTGGTCAGTAAGGGCCCCTTCGCACCTGACCCCTCACACTTTGAAGCTGACTTCATCTCGGGGGCGGAAGAAACCCTGACCTTCAGGTCCCGGGCCTGTTTCACTAAAACTAAGCTTCCTTTTGGGGGAAGAAAGAGGAAGCAAAGGGCCAACTGCTTCCTCTTCAGGGAGGCAGAGTGGAGACTTGACCAACTCCCGGGCCAGATGGAGAAGGGCATTCCCTCTCTGATCTTCAACCAGGCCAGCTTCAAGTCCAGACTGTCAGGATCTGAGCCCAGGGGTGGGGCCCAGGGCAGCCTCTGCCCGCTGACTAGTGCTCCCCGTGCTGTCCAGCTGGGACAGCCAGAGAGGGCAACCTCAGGGTCTCTCCATCATGAGCAGTCTTCTATACAGGACATCTAAGAAGGGGAGGGGGCCGCTGATCGTGCACAGAGGTCGCAGGGAAGAGCCCGGAAAACCTCAGCATCGCTCCTCCGGCAAGCTGCCGCCCCCCTCTGTTCAGCCTTCAACAAGGAGCTCCAGGTTACCACGGAGACATGAAAGCAAAGTGACTGAGAGAAGCCGAGACAAAACGCCTGCCTGGTGGGAGGGAAGATGGTCCTGAAAGCAGCTGCCTGCCCTAGGGGCCCAGAGCAGCAGGCTGGGGTCATCACTTGATCCTTATGCCCCTGCCAAAGCAGCCTGGGTCATCCCGAAGGTGCCTCTTGCCCTGGAAGGCGGGGCCTGCTGGCTTCCGGACACCTGCCTCTTCGCCTAGGCTGGTGCCAGCCTCCTCTGAGCCGAGAACCTGGGTAGCAGCACCCACCTGTCTTGGGACCCCTGTCCCTGAGGGAGCTGCAGAGGAGGCTCCGTCTCCCCCCCACTCCCGCCCCGGCCCCCAACCCATTGTACAGTGGGGGTGTGACCTTCACAAAGCAGCAACCTGCCACGCCCCCCTCTCCCACCGGCACTCACTGCCGACCTTCTGCACTAAGTGACAAGACCTTGGCTCAAGGGTCTCCAGTGGTTAGGAATGAACCCACTGGGGGCTACCCAATTCCTTCCTGCTCCCAACCATATCCACGTTCTCCCATCGCCTGTTCACAGAGGAGAGGGCCAAGGCAGCGTGTGCGCTCCGAGCACACAATACCCTGGATGCTCACCACCCTCTCCTCTCGCCCGAAACAAAGAGACTCCCAACTTCTCCCTCTAGCCAGAGCTGGCACCCTCCGGGCCCGAGGCACTGCCATCTGGACCATCTGGCCCTCTCCGACCGGCACCTGCCGACCCCTCTCCAGCCCCGGGCCGGCCACCCCTGCTGGTGCAGCCTTGCCACTTTTTCTCCTTGACAGCCTCTCCAGGAAGTTGCTCCCAGCCTCTGGAGCTGAGCCGCGAATTCCCCTCAGATCCTCGGAGGAGCCTGGCCCCTTCAGCCCGGTCCTCCCATTTCTAAGCTCCCCTGCCTGGAGCGGCTCCCAGACTTCAGGTCCAGGTTGGAAGCTGGCTGCCCAAGGGTTAATACGAGTCCAGCCACTTGTTCCCCTTCCCTTCCCTGCTGCACCCCCCAAACCTTGCCAGCCACGTTTCCGCCCCCTCCATCCGGCCCCCAGAGGTGGGAGGACACCCCCACCTCCTGCGAGAGGGGGCCTGGGTTACCATAGGTGCAGTTACAGCAGAAGCGAATGATGAGAAGTATTTCCATGGCAGCCTGCGTCCCCGTGGCGGGAGCGTGCGGCCATCGCTCCGGGCTCCCCGGCTCCCCTCAGCGGCCCGGCCACTCAGCCACCTTCGCGGCTGCTGCTGCACAGCCTCCAGAACCAAGCAGCCGCTTCTGAGTGCGCCTCTAGCCAGGGGGAGGGGAGGGAGGGCGGCGCGCGTGGAGCAGGGAGGAGGGGAGCGAGGCGCCTGCTGGCATCCTAAGGAGGAGCACGTTTGTAGCTGGCCAGCTGCCTGGGGACAGAGGCTGGATTCCTCCTCGCGTGCACGCGCTCTCACACACACACACACACACACACACACACACTCACACACACACTCACACACATGCGTGCGCATGCGAGTACGTGTGCACACACCTACAAGCAGGGCACAAAGCCAGACAAAGGAAGATGACTGTTAATCCAACCCCTTCCCCATAGTACCTTCCATAGTGACTGACGTGTGGCTGTCCCTGGAGTCCTTGGGACCTTTCACCTTGAGTTCCTGCCAAAGAGAGGAGAGGAATCACTCTAGCGGGCCCAGTCCCACCCCAGGCCTCCCCATTCCCCATGGTGAACACAGCAGGAAGCGGGGCTCTGAGACCCAGGGGTGCAAACAGCAGCAAAGAGACAAAGACTAACAGACACGAGTGGGCTCTGTTCTGCCTCTCTGACCCCAGAGCCCCTGGGCCACGCCCGTCAACTCCTGCAGCCTCCTGGGCTCCAGTGGCTGATGCAGACAAGGAGGAGGGACTCTGGAGACCAAGAGGACTGTGATTGCGGCTGGTGCTCCTCAGGCCCCTAAAGCCCCTCCTCAGCTTTAGGGAGGATGAGCAAGATTCGGACCACCCTTTCCCCACCCCCAACAGCAGCCACTTTTGACAGCGGCTCAGGGCACACAGGGTTTTAGTGGACAAGCACCAGCATACCAGCTGGTCTTTGGGCATGAGCAGCCCTGGAGAGGAGACAGGAGTCCCACACGCCTTTATGGGGGCAGCAGGGAAGTGGTGTGCCTGGGGCCAAGAGGTGCAGGGCAGTCGGACCTCTACTTCACCCAGAGAGGGACTCGCCCAGCCACCAGCCCCAGCTGCACTCCCCACCTACTGTGCCTGGGCTGGACATCCGAGTCCACAAACTGCCAGGAAGGAAACAGCAACACCCCTCCTGGATGCCACCCAAAGTGACAGGGGGTGCTGGCAACAGGCCCCAGGGATGGCTTATCTGATCCTAGCCTCTTTCATCTGCCTTCAGGACAGAGGTTCCAGCTCCGGCCCTTTGCCAGTGGGCCAGTGTGGCCTGTAACTGGAGTTGTAATGCAATCTCCCCTTGGAAGACTGATTACATGGAGTGGGGGCTCCCAGGGGACTGTCAGCAGGAAGGCGGGGGTGAGGTGAGGCCAAGGTCAGGTACCAGGTGACACTGTCTGCTCTGCCTGGGAGGAAATGCCCAGGCAGCGGGCGCACTACACTCGCTACTCCTGCCTCAAGCTGTTTCTAGACAGAGAAAAACCCCCAGGGATGAGCCTGGGGCATGGGAGTGGGGAAAAGTGAGGCTCCTCAGCTTCTCAAGGCTGTGTCTCTGGCTGGTGTCTGGATTCCCAGCTTTAGGGAATTTTTCGCCATGCCCACTTCCAATGCAGCCTAGAGGTACAAAATCACTCCGCCGCAGAGAAGGGCCTAATTGCAGTAATGAAGTGGCAGCGCTAGCAGGGAGCGACCGCAGCCGCGCATGAGTCAGGGTGAGAAGCCACTGGCAGCCAGCCACGGGCCTCACTCTGCCCTTGGGGGCTACTGGCTTTGAGGCGGGTTTGGCAATGAGCACAGGGGTTTCTGCGCTGCTGGGGTGGGGAACAGAGAACAGACAGCCAGCCCAGGCTAAGAGGAGACCCTCTCCCACTCTCTGGACAGTACATAACCCGGGCACCCAGGCAGCCTTGGCAGGGCCACTTGAATACAGACAGGGACCACCCTTTCTCCAGCCTCACTGCTCCACATACTGGGACCTTCCTACCCCTCGCTCCACACCATCCTTCCAGGCAGAGGGTGACTCACCTGACCCCTGGGTTTGGGGGATGAAAAGGAGCTCAGCTCTCCTCTGTCTGCCCCCGTGAAATGTGTTTGAACATGGAAGGGAAGTGTTAGCAAACCCAGTGTGGCTACAGATCCACATCCATGTTATTCCAATCCAGCTTTGATGGGTAATCAAGCTCACACTTTCATCTCCATCTGCCCAACACGTGTGTTCCCTCTCGGCTGATTTCAAACTTGGGTATAACCCTTATCACCCTAGTAGCTTCCCCAAAACTATCCTGCATCTCACCAACTTTTCTAGCATTGGAGCTGAGAAAGCAAAGGATCGAGAGAGGCCTATAAAGAACTTTCAAAACTGCAGAAAGAGCTCCCTCTCCTTGGAACCAGCCATTCTCTTACCCTGAGCTTGGAGCTGGGGACTTTGATTGTAAAGCCAGTGCCTTAGGCTAGGGGGTATCCCCAAGATCTTTTTGGCTCAAGGGGTGAGCTGGGCTGTGCTCCTGAAGAATTCTAGGACACTTCCTGGACACAAGTGTTGACGGCAGATGATGTCACATCTTTGCCTTGTAGAGGAGGATGGAGTTGGGGCTGGACTCTCCCCAGAGACAGGCGTATTTCCAGCCAAAGAGTCTAGAGCTTCGTCTCCAGATAAAGGGGCCCTTGTTCTCTCTCTGTGAGGTTTCAAGGATCTTAAAGGATCACCTAGTCTAGACTCCATCACGGAGAAGGCAATGGCACCCCACTCCAGCACTCTTGCCTGGAAAATCCCATAGACGGAGGAGCCTGGTGGGCCACAGTCCATGGGGTCACTAAGAGTCAGACACGACTGAGTGAATTCACTTTCACTTTTCACTTTCCTGCACTGGAGAAGGAAATGGCAACCCGCTCCAGTGTTCTTGCCTGGAGAATCCCAAGGACGAGGGAGCCTTATGGGCTGCCGTCTATGGGGTCACACAGAGTCAGACACGACTGAAGTGACTTAGCAGCAGCAGCAAACTCCATCAAGCCTCTCTGATTATAAAAATCACCTGGGCAAGCTTGTTTAAAAAAAAAATACAGACTTCTGGGCCCCGCCCCAAACCTTCTGAACTGAAGCTCCAGGGAAGGTGCCTAGAGATCTGCAATTTAGTCTGCAGGTGGTTCTTGTCAAGCAGACTTGAGGTAAGCTGGACCAATCCAGATAGCTCATTCTACAGCAGAGGAAGTAAACCCAAGAGAAGGGAACTGATTTGCTTAAGGTTACCCCAGTGTGGGAGAATTCTGCCTTTTTTCTTTCTGCTTCCCCTGTTCTAACACAGAATAACCTAAAACAAAATAACAAAATCATATAGAAATCAATATTCTTATATTAAGAAGGAAAATATCAAGGGCAAAAAAGCAAATGTCAGGCTGTTACCCATCAGGAGAACTATTTTTCTCATGGCCAAGCAGAAGAGGAGAGGCTCTAAGTCTGGAAGGCTCTGACCAGCCCCTCAAAACCCTGAGTCGTAGGGGTGGCAGTGCAGGGAGCTGCCCACCTCGGAGATCTTCTGGAACTGGTTGTTAGACTGGCTGCACTTCTCAGCTGTCTCCAGAGCGACTTTATAGTTATCCACAAATGCTTTGTACACACCAAGCTGGCTGGCCTGCAGGGAGAAGAGAGAGGAGGGCAGGAGTGGGATGGGGAGAAAGCATTAATGAATGGATGAAAGCATAACCAGAGCACCTGGAGCTCCCTTTGCACTCAGAACCTCTAACTCAGTCCAAATGGCTAGCTGGGAGCAGAGAGAAAAGGCAGGAATGAACATACTACTGTATCCCTTTGAACTCCACAGTTTCCATGGAAACTGGCTCAGCCAATAGGGTTAACAAGGGGGTTTGGGGGGTAGGGGGGAGCAGGGCAGAGCCTTTGTTGGCTTGCTAAAACTCAGCTCATAGCAGCATTTGGCTTTATTTAGCATCATCAAAGTCTTGCACAGTTTGAAGCCCCTTAATGCCTCACACGTCTTTCACATCCTGGAATTAGCTGAAGCAGGGGGAAACAGGGAGGGGGGTGGGCACGTATGGCCTGCTCAGGGCTCCACTCCCCGTGCTGAGTGGGGAACTGAGCCAAAGAGTCTAGAGCTTCGTCTCCAGATAAAGGGGCCCTTGTTCTCTCTCTGTGAGGTTTCAAGGATCTTAAAGGATCACCTAGTCTAGACTCCATCACGGAGAAGGCAATGGCACCCCACTCCAGCACTCTTGCCTGGAAAATCCCATAGACGGAGGAGCCTGGTGGGCCACAGTCCATGGGGTCACTAAGAGTCAGACACGACTGAGTGAATTCACTTTCACTTTTCACTTTCCTGCACTGGAGAAGGAAATGGCAACCCGCTCCAGTGTTCTTGCCTGGAGAATCCCAAGGACGAGGGAGCCTTATGGGCTGCCGTCTATGGGGTCACACAGAGTCAGACACGACTGAAGTGACTTAGCAGCAGCAGCAAACTCCATCAAGCCTCTCTGATTATAAAAATCACCTGGGCAAGCTTGTTTAAAAAAAAAATACAGACTTCTGGGCCCCGCCCCAAACCTTCTGAACTGAAGCTCCAGGGAAGGTGCCTGGAGATCTGCAATTTAGTCTGCAGGTGGTTCTTGTCAAGCAGACTTGAGGTAAGCTGGACCAATCCAGATAGCTCATTCTACAGCAGAGGAAGTAAACCCAAGAGAAGGGAACTGATTTGCTTAAGGTTACCCCAGTGTGGGAGAATTCTGCCTTTTTTCTTTCTGCTTCCCCTGTTCTAACACAGAATAACCTAAAACAAAATAACAAAATCATATAGAAATCAATATTCTTATATTAAGAAGGAAAATATCAAGGGCAAAAAAGCAAATGTCAGCTGTTACCCATCAGGAGAACTATTTTTCTCATGGCCAAGCAGAAGAGGAGAGGCTCTAAGTCTGGAAGGCTCTGACCAGCCCCTCAAAACCCTGAGTCGTAGGGGTGGCAGTGCAGGGAGCTGCCCACCTCGGAGATCTTCTGGAACTGGTTGTTAGACTGGCTGCACTTCTCAGCTGTCTCCAGAGCGACTTTATAGTTATCCACAAATGCTTTGTACACACCAAGCTGGCTGGCCTGCAGGGAGAAGAGAGAGGAGGGCAGGAGTGGGATGGGGAGAAAGCATTAATGAATGGATGAAAGCATAACCAGAGCACCTGGAGCTCCCTTTGCACTCAGAACCTCTAACTCAGTCCAAATGGCTAGCTGGGAGCAGAGAGAAAAGGCAGGAATGAACATACTACTGTATCCCTTTGAACTCCACAGTTTCCATGGAAACTGGCTCAGCCAATAGGGTTAACAAGGGGGTTTGGGGGGTAGGGGGGAGCAGGGCAGAGCCTTTGTTGGCTTGCTAAAACTCAGCTCATAGCAGCATTTGGCTTTATTTAGCATCATCAAAGTCTTGCACAGTTTGAAGCCCCTTAATGCCTCACACGTCTTTCACATCCTGGAATTAGCTGAAGCAGGGGGAAACAGGGAGGGGGGTGGGCACGTATGGCCTGCTCAGGGCTCCACTCCCCGTGCTGAGTGGGGAACTGCATTTAAAGGCACAGTCCCTACTTTCTTTGGCCTCCAGGTCCCTGTCCCCACCTCCTCAGCCTTCGAGGAGCCAGAGGTCCTTCTTCTCTACACATCTGCACGTCAGTCTGCATCTAACACAAAGCATTCCGGGCTTAGGACCACACAGAGCCTTGTCTTCTCAGGGAGGCAGAACAGATGCCATCAGCCCTCACTGCAAAAGGGGAAACCGAGTTTCATTAATTCAGCTCTGCAGATGTATTTATGGATAGCCTTCTCTGTGCTGTGCATGTGTGTTTCCTCTTACAGGAGCAAAGGGTGGAAATTCAAACTGAACCACAATGGATACTATTTCATACCCATCAATCTGGTCAAAATTTAAAAGTCTAATGGTATTAAGAATCAGAAAGAATGTAGGAAAACAGGAACTTTTAAAGACTGCCTGTGGATGATATAAATTGGTATAATTATTTGGAAAGTAATTTGTCAATAACTAATAAAAGTTGAAAATATGTACAGTTCAGCATGCTACTGAGCATATCCTCTTCTACATATAGACCCCAGGGCTATGCTGTCCAATACGGGAGCCACTTGCTACACGTGTTAGTCATTTATTTAGTCGTGTCTGACTCTTTGCAACCCCGTGGACTTGTAGCCTGCCAGGCTCCTCCATCCATGGAATTTCCCAGGCAAGAATACTGGAGTGGGTAGCCATTCCCTTCCCCAGAGGATCTTCCTGACCCAGGGACTGAACTCGGGTATCCTGCACTGCAGGAAGATTCTTTACCATCTGAGCCACCAGGGAAGCCCTATGCATGGATACTGGGCCCCTGAAATGTGGCTAGTCCACATGGAGGTGGGCTGTCAGCGTAAAACACATACTGGGTTTCACAGGCTTCGTATGCAAAAGAGAATGTAAATTACCTAATTCCTGAATCTTGACTGCATATGGAAATGATAATATTTTGACTATTAAGCTAAATAGAATATATTCTTCACATTAATTTCACCTATTTCTACTGAGTGTGGCTGCCGCTAGAAAAATTTACATTATATATGTGGCTCACACTATTATTTTTACTAGAAAGCACTGCTCTAGAGAAACTTGCATGTGTGTATGCACAAGGAAATGTAAACACGGGTATTTTACCCACTTCATTTTTCCTTTTGTGAAAAGACTGCAAACCAGTGCTCACAAAGAAAGAGCATACACACTGTGCAGTTAAAATGAATGAACTAGATCTCTGTGTAGCAACGATGACAAGTTTCAAAATGAATGCTGATCGAATGGCAAAATATGGTACATATATACACACTTTTCTACACTTTAAAGTAAATGCAATGCTTTAAGAAGATACAGATATGTGCAAAACCCACAAACTGCAGCCTAAAAGACTACACACCAAATTCATGCCAATAGCTGCTTCTAGATTGAGAGGAAGGGCAACAGGAAAGGGTGGCAGAGAGAGAGACTAACTTCATCCTCATTTGTAATGCTTTTAGCTTCTTGATTAAAAAGTCTTTCCCTATATCTTCAGAGAGTTGCTGTAGCTCAAACCGTAAAGAATCTGCCTGCAATGCAGGAGACCCATGTTCAGTCCCTGGGTCAGGAAGATCCCCTAGAGGAGGGAATGGCAACCCACCCCAGTATTCTTGCCTGGAGAATTCCATGGACAGAGGAACGTGGTGAGCTATACAGTCCGTGGTCACAAAGAGTCAGACACGACCGAGTGACTAACACTACTACTATGAAATCTTCAGAGCTTAATGTCTATTAATTCTGGGAGGTGAATGTATTGTTTGCTACATTATTCTCTAGATTTTCTGGTTAACTTGTTCTTCAATGAAGTAGCAAGGAAATTCAGCTGCTGGGGCCTTCTAGCCACCAAGGTGCAGGGATGGGGAGGGTAGGGGAGGAAGCGTGCTGCTCCTAAGCCCTGCCCAGACAGACTCTGCTTTCTGCAGAATAGCTGCACTCCTCAAGGACCCAGAGAGGTGGGCTAGGGGACCTGGAGCCCTCCAGGGCAGAGACAGCTCAAGGAAGCTGGCAGGTGGGGCCCAGGAAAGCCAGAGGAAAAAGTGAGACCCGAGATGCTTAAGAAGCCAGGGCCAGAGCCGTGCAGGTCTCAGCCCCAGATGGGCCAGACTTTTCAGAAATGGGCAGGGGTGGGAAGGGATGGAATTCGTTTCCTCTTCCAGGTAGTGTCCTGGCCCGTGGTGTCCTAGGCTACAGGGGCTGTGCTAGACAGTTGCTTCTTAAACTGGGATTACTGATATCCTTCCAGGTACGCATCTTCCTTGTCACCTTTCCATGAGAGGGATAAAGGCTGGGGGCTCAGGGTGGAATGCTCCTTCCTAACCCACTGCCACGGGTGTAGCTGGAAACAGCTGCAAGCAGGAGCCCCCTGGGCAGAAGGCCTGTGTGCAGGGGTCACCGGCCATCCAAGCACCGCCATCTCCATGGAGCCCTCGAGTCTGCTGGGCCCGATGCCTGGCCTGCCTGGGCCATTCCCTGGGAAGTGGAGGTTGCTTTGGAAACAGCAGCTTGGCACGGGGGTGATCTCATAAAACAAATAACAGAGATGCTAATTCCCCTCTCTCGGTAATGGATAATCAAATACGCAGAGACCAGCTGGAAAGAATCTGCCTCCAGATGCCTGGCCTGCCCCGGCCTTCTCCCAAGCCTGTAGCCTCAGGGGCTTCAGATGTCAGTTCATGAGGCAGGGGAAGAGAAGTGGGGGTTGGGGACTGGGGTAGCAAATTCATGGCCAAGCCAGTGGAGCTCAAACCAGAAGGGGGAACCCTGGTGACAGCAGGGTCTAAGTGACAAAGAGAAATCCGGCAGGCATTCCACTATGCCCCTGGCTACTCACTCCTCCCACACCCCCGCCCTCCCCTCCCCTGCCCAGCAACCCTCTCTGGGTTTGCTCTCTTCTGCCCTCCTGAGGGCTAGGAGAGGCTCCTGGACCAGGTGGGCGCTGATGACTGGGTGTTAATCATCCCTGAATGGGGGCCAGTACTCTGAGGCTGCCAGAACCGGAAGTGTGGGGTTCTCTGGCAAGAATGGCCTTTGCGAGTGCCTCTTCCTAACAATAGTAATAACAGCAGTAATAATAGTAATAACAGTAATGATAATGACTAAGTATTAAGTATTTCCTAATTTACTACACTCCAGGTCCTGTTCCAAGAACTTTTCAGGTATTAACTCACTCAGTCCTCACAATCCAACAAGATAAACACTACTATTATCCTCATTTTTACAGATGAGGAAGCTGAGTCAGGAGAAAGTGGATAAGTTGCCCAATGTCACACTTTTACATTTAACCTGTGGCAGAGCCTGGATTCCAACTCAGCTGTGACCTGGATCTAGAAACTGTTTATCTGTGTGTCCCTCAGGACATGGACCTCAGTCCTGTGATGTCTCCTGAATGCCCTTCCAACTTCTACCTGGCCCCAGGGGCCAAGAACAAGGTGTATTCAACTC
The DNA here is from genome assembly GCA_006408675.1 of Madoqua kirkii. Taxonomy (NCBI): domain Eukaryota; kingdom Metazoa; phylum Chordata; class Mammalia; order Artiodactyla; family Bovidae; genus Madoqua; species Madoqua kirkii. Next base: position 21,066 of record SJYC01011613.1, on the reverse strand, counting down.
ACCCATTCATTCATTGGCTCATTTGCTCACTCATTCATTCACTCACTCACTCATTCACGTATTGAGTTCTAGACTGGTTCTCAGAGTCCAAACTGAAGAAAACATGGTCTGTCCTCCTGGAGCATATTCTGGGGAGTCAGGCAGTTTAGTGTTCATGGAGGGTATAAGCACAGCAGCGGCATTAAAGGGGCTGCTGAAGGGTCCTCCACAGAGGTCACTTCTAAACTGGAAACTGACCAGAGATGCCAGATCAGACAGAGAAGGACATCTGAGGCTAGAGCCGCAAGTACAGAGAGGTCAAGTATATCTGCGGTGTGAACTGAGAGACCAGAGGTTTCAGGGTCGGGGTGGGGGAGGCAATAGCCAGAGGCCAGGGTGGATTGAGGCCAGCATGCCAAGGGTCTCATAAACCAGACTGCGGAGGCTGGTCTTTATTCAATGGGTAAGGGGGAGCCCCCTGAAGGGATGTGAGCAGGGAGGAAGTGAGGCCCAGGCAGGAGTTTAGGAAACATTCTCCGGTTGCAGGTTGAGGCAGGCCTGGGGCAGAATGCACTCCTGAGGCCACAGTAGTGGTCCAGATGAGGGCACCAGCGGGTGGCTGTGAGCTTTCAAGAAGTGGACTCCAAGGGATGCAGGGAGGGGAGGTGCCAAGGATGAGTCCTAAGGAGTCATGGATATCCATCCATGGGATGTGGCCACACCCACTGAGACAGAGGCAGGGAAGACAGCAAAGAGCCTCAGAGCCAATGAGTTCAGTTTTGCGCATGCTGAGCTTGTGGCCCTGGAGCATCCAAGCAAGAGTCTTCTCTGGGTAAGAAAAGCAGAGGCCTTGTCCACTCAACGGGTCCCAGCCCTGCAGAGAGGTCCTACCCCTGCTCCCTGCCCCCCACCACTTACACCTAGAGGACAGGACCACGACTCCTGTGCTCCATCCTGCCTGCTAGGCTGCGAAAGTTATGGGGGGCAGAGCCAGATTGGGGGCCCATGGGTCTGACTGGGGGTCCTCGGGGGACATGGGCAGAGACGGACACTGAGCTGGAGCAGATGGTGTCACAGAAGCCCCGGGAGCTAGATGACCTTGACCTCAGGCAGCCCTTCCTGACACCAAGGCCACACGATACTTCTGCCTCCTCCTCCCTTCTCCCTGCCCTGCCATGGTGAGGGGCTAGGCTCCTACTGCTTTCTGTCCAGGGTCCTCAGCAGAGGATCGTTAGCTGACACTGTCTCCCTCCACCCCAGCTCTTCACTTCAGAGGCACCAAGGAAGCGAGGACAATGTCTGAGGTCTCAGGGGAGTGATGCCTGCCCCTCCACCCGGCACTTGCCCCTCCATCAGCGGAGACCCACAGAGGAGCCTTCGGTCCAGCCCTGAAGCCCCATGCCAGGGGCACCCACACATATGGCCTGTCTCCGGCAGCCCTAGAAGAACTCTAGGGCTTCCCCAGGGAGGCCGAGTACCCAGGTATGAGGCAAGTTCCCCACAAGGCAAAAGCCCAGGTTTTTCTCCAGGACTCAGAATGACCCAGGCCTTCAAGAAGGCCAAAGAGGTTTGGGGCCGATCGGTTCTCTCTCAACACCAGCAGCTCCACTGAGGCCCCAGGTAAGTGCCTTCCATCAACGGGAGACTCACCAGCTTCTGGAAGAGGTGGCCCATAGTGACCTGGCTGTCCCATTGTTGCACCTTGGGGCAGAGGTTGTCATAGAACTCCTTGTGGATCTCATAAATGTCCTGGATCTTGTAGAAGATGGTCTCGATCTGCTGGATGGTGAGTACGGGCTGGGAAGTGGTGGCAGTGGCCTTCAGAGGTTTCATGGGCTAGAAGAGAGAAGGAAGAAAGAGGAGAGGCGAGAGGCAAGTAAACTGGAGGGTCAGCAGGCTCAGGGCCCAGGTTAGGCCTTCCTGCTGGCTAAGTTCTCCCTAGACAAGGCCACTGAGGGCTGGGCACTCTAAGTTCGGTTTGAACCTAGCAGCAGATGTCACAGGCCCCAGCAAGCCATGTGCAACTGCAAGAAAAGGGCATCGGACGGCCAGAGCCTGGCCCAGCAGCTCTGCCAGGCCCAAGGGGTAGTGCCTGGACACACTCCTCCCACCCCTTGTCCCTCGAGGGGGCCCAGGTTCCCAGCTTGTTGCGGGTTTGCTTGAGGGTCTAATAGGATCCAAAGCTTTCTTCCATAATGGCCTCATGCTTGGAGTCATAAACCCCCTTGTTGTGCTTCAGTGGGAAGGAGGGTTGACTGAGAACTCAATCCCTTAGCTGTTTCCTTTCAAGAACCAGAACATGATTCTAGGACTTGGGGGACAGAGTTCCTAAGGGACCAAACTGATTTCAGCCACACTGACATCTCAAGTTCCCATCACTCAGTATACAGAAGGTGAGCAGGTGGCAGCCACACCACTGTCCCACCTCCCGGACCCGTGGCAGACATTACTAAGCGATCACAACCACACTTCTCACAGAGCTTGGCTGTAGCCTCAGATCCGTTTCTCAGTGCCAAGGCTGACATGCAAGACCATCTGTCATCTCTGACTGTCTACACCAAGATGCTCCCAGGCCTGCTGGTGGAGAGGGTGAGGTGACAGACAGAAACTTAAGACCATTCCCAACACTTGCCGAGAGCTGAGATCATTTTAAGCCCAGCATTAAAGGAAAAGGCTTGGATATGTTTTCTTCAATGTGATTTCGGTATTTTTGTTTTATTTTTTTTTAGCTCAGTCTTGAAGCATGTGGGATCTTAATTCCCCAACAAGGATCGAACCCATGCCCCTTGCACCGGAAGCATGGTGTCTTTGTTTTGGAAGCATGGAGTCTTGACCTCTGGACTACCAGGGAAGTCCCTGTATTTTCTAAATTACCTCCAATGAGTAAATATTTATTTTCTAATCAAGGAAAAATAGGTATTAAAATGCACAGTTGAAACAAACAAAAAGTGATACTGAAGGGTAAGGAGCTCCACCATGGTTGATTTTCGTTCAGCCCTAAAGTCCCCAGAATGCTCAGACTGTCCACCTTGGGGGACAGACTCTGGTAACCTTTCCCACAGAGAAGGAACAAGGGGGGAGGGTGTGGGGGGGTGGAAGGTTTACCTGAGAGAGAAGCCTGAGTCAGACATGGTGGGTGTTCTTCCTCTACTGTGTAGATAAAGGGCTGGGTGGAGAGAGGCTTTTGACTTAATCTGGGTCATTCTGGAGACCCAGGAGCAGAAAGGAGAAGTTGCAGGAGCAGGTATGGGCTCACAAAGCGGCCCTCCATGATCTCACAGGATTAGGTAGTGAGCTTTCTGATAAGAGAAGCATTCAAGCAAAGGATGGATTCAGGGAACACCTCCACTGGAGGGAGGCCCAAGTTATTGCTGGCTCACCCCGAGAGAAGATACCTGCCCCCCAAACCCCACTCGAGCCAGCTGCAGCAGCCAGATGCCCACGCCAGGCTTCCTTGTATCTTCCTGTCTATCTGTCCACATGAGGAAGTCCCATCTACTTAAAAACCCAGACAACGCTCTGACTTCTGGTTCCCTGTCCTCCCAGCTCTAAAAAGTCCAGACAGAAGGATGACGGCAGGAAAAAGCAGAAGTCCTCCTTCTGACCCTCCTAGTGCTGGAACCAACAAGGCCTTCGCGTCCAGCCCTTTGCTTGGAATGCTGGATGGGGTCTGACCTGGTGCAGGCCAGGCAGTGTGGGCCAGAGTCCCAACTTTGCCACTTGATAGCTCTGGGCAAGTCACTTAGCATCTCTGGGCCTCAGCAGCCTTATTTGTGGAACTGGGATATTATCAAAGCCATAAGCCATAATTTATATAAAATATTGAGCATATGCCTGGCACATAGGAGGCAATCAATAAATGCTAGCTGCTACTATGATTACTATTCATTCCACAAATAATGGACCAAGTGCCTATGTGAGGCCAAACCGGGGGTGTGTGGAAGGGTATTCAGTGTTTCACTAGTCACTGCCCCCATGAAGCCTCCCGTGGAGAAGCAGAGACAGACAAAACACAAGGACACAATCAAACACAGACTGTACATAAATGCAGTGAAGGAAATAAGAAGGGGACATCGTGTGGAAGGACAAGCAGGGGATGCTGACTTGAAATGGAAGCACAGGGGCAAAGGGGACAATATTCTAGGCAGATTTCCTCAATGCCTCAGACTGAGGCAGGAATAGCTTGGGAAGAGAGAGGAGCTGGAGGCAGGCTGGTGACCCTGCCTGCAGCGAGCGAGGGGGTTGGCAAGCAGAGCCCTGAAGCAGGGCCCGAGGGGTGAGCAAGGCATGGATCACATGGGGGAAGGAATGCGGCTAGAAAGCCCGTGAAATGACCTGGCTTTCCCTGGAGGGATTGACAGGGTCCAATTTTCCCTTTGGAGATTATCTGTATGACTCACAGTCCTTGTTCTGCAGAACGTTATAATTCATTCAGGTAAGGTGGACCAACATAAATGAAACGTTCTTGTGCACAAAGCAAGATACGGTTATTACTCAACTTGGACTGCAAATACCAACCAACAGGTGCCAAGGTTGTCCTGGCCCAGCTTGGAGAGGGCTCCACAGAGGAGGTGATGGGAACAGGGCCTCAGAGGGAAGCTCTGAGCAGGTGGAGAAGCGGGGCCTGGGGAAGCCTACAGGCAGGAAGGATATAGAGGGAATCTGGGCCAAGAGAAAGGAAGAGCATTCTACCCACGGCAGACAGGTGCCCCATCCAGCTCATGGCCCCAGTGCTCTGTGAAGGATACGGAGCTGGCTCTTGGGACTGATCAGAGTTTATCCTTAAGACTTTTTTGATGTGGACCATTTTTAAAGTTTTTATTGAATTTGTTAAAACATTGCTTCTGTTTTATGTTTTTGGTTTTGTGGCCCCCGTGCATACAGGAATCTTAGCTCCCAGATGAGGGACAGAACCCCCAGCACCTGCACTGGAAGGTGAAGTCTTAACCACTGGACCACCAGGGAAGTCCCAGACTTTATCCTTTCTTACCTCTATCTGCCCATGCTGATGACACCACCGTTATGGCAGAAATCGAAGAGGAACTAAAGAGCCTTTGATGAAGATGAAAGAGGAGAGTGAAAAAAACCCAACATTCAAAATACTAAGATCATGGTATCCAGTCCCATCACTTCATGGCAAATAGATGGGGAAACAATAAAAACAGTGACATATTTTATTTGGGGGGCTCCAAAATCACTACAGATGGTGACTAAAGCCTTGAAATTAAAAGACACTTGCTCCTTGGAAGAAAAGCTATGAGAAACCTAGACAGCATATTAAAAAGCTGAGACATTACTTTGCTAACAAAAGTCCATATAGTCAAAACTTTTTCCCAGCAGTCATGTATAGATGTTGAGAGCTGAATCATAAAAGAAGGCTGAACGCCAAAGAATTGATGCTTTTGAACTGTGGTGTTGGAGAAGACTCTTGAGAGTCCCTTGGACTGCAAGGAGATCAAACCAGTCAGTCCTAAAGGAAATCAGCCTTGAATATTCATTGTAAGGACTGATGCTGAAGCTCCAATACTTAGGTCACCTGATGCGAAGAGCCGACTCATTAGAAAAAGACTCTGATGCTGGGAAAGATTGGGGGCAGGAGGAGAAGGGGATGACAGAGGATGAGATGGTTGGATGGTATCACTGACTCAAGGGACAGGAGTTTGAACAAACTCTGGGAGATGGTGAAGGACGGGGAAGCCTGGTGTGCTGCAGTCCCCATGGAGTCGCAGAGAGTCAGACACGACTGAGCGACAGACCAACCACCACTACAACCCAGGTCCAGGTGAGGGGCCAAGTCACCAGAGTCCCTGTTCCTGCTGGGGTGTAATCCCACCCAGGATGGGAATAAAGGAAATAGGAGAGAACAGCCCTGGGCAGGCAGGGGTGGTCAGGAGTTCTCAGAAACTGCGGGGGAAGCACTCGGGGCTATGAAGAGACAAGACACAGCCACTCTGCTTCCTCCTAAACTCCCACTCCGTCTGTAAAAGGGGAAGAGCCGGCGCTCAGCAGGGCGGGTCACATGGACAGGGCCGGCTCTTGGGGCGTCAGGCCAGCTTCTCAGGACATGGTTGGGGGCCTTTGGGAGAGGGGAAGTGCTACATGCGTGCCCCTGGCTGGCCTGAGACCCTTGGAGGCAGTTATTTTTATCTGGTGAAGCGCTGAAAATAGGCCTCGGGCAGGGAGGGCTGGCTGAAAGGCACAGGCGGCCCCACGATGAGCTGGGCTCCGGTCCTGCTCTCCTGACAGAGCATACCCAGTTAGCCCTGCTTCTAGAATCCTGCAACAGAGGATGGGGTGCTGTTCAGTTAACTCTGAACAGTTAACTCTGATCAGTTAACTCTGGCTCTGGGTGTCCTGCAGAAGGAAATGGCAGTCGACTCCAGTATTCTTGCCTGGAAAATTCCACGGACAGAAGAGTGCGGTGGGCTACGGTCCATGGGGTCGCTAAGAGTCAGACACGACTCAGCAGGCTCCATGGGGTCACTAAGAGTCAGACACGACTCAGCACGCATGCACTGAAACAAACTGCGTGTCCCACGAAGGGCTCCTCAGGGAGGTAGGCCAGGCGGGCTTGAACTTGTTCATGACTTCACACCGTCATTTGTTCGCTCTGTCCCCCAGCAACTTGCCTTCTGCCTTTCGAAACAGGGGAGAGAAATCGGCCCACTTCCTCCACCTCTGATTCCAAAAGGCTTGGAGGCTGCCACATGCAACTTTGCTAACTGTCACCAGAGGCTGGGGGTAGGGGGGCCATCCTGAACCTATTTTACAGATAAGAGACAAAGCAAACTCCAGAAGGGAGCCTGAGAGAGGGGCCCAGCGGTGGGAGGTGCTGAAGGCCCAGGAAGCCCACCCACAGCACCCAGCTCACTAACCAGCCTGGAGACACGCAGCATGACGTGCAGTTGGTCTGCCTGCCCCTCTTCTTCCACCTCAGCCCAGGCTCCCAGACCCTCTTCCTTGTAACCTGAGCCCAGCAGGAACCTGGAAGGTTCTGGGAGGTTACCAAACCCTGCCCAGACAGCAACCCAGGCAGCATGAACAGAGGCTCCTGCTGTGTGTCCCCAGTCCTGGCTGTTACACACCCAGCGTTTGCATAGCAGGAAGTGTTAAACCAAGAACAAACACACCCGAGGAGTGGAGCTGTGGAAAGGGGGGGCGGGCGGGGTGGGGAGAAGGAGCGCTGGGCGTGGGAGGAGGAGGGAGCTGGGGAAGGCAGGTTTTCTTCTCCAAGCCCCTTTGTCAGATCACCTCTCAAGAGCCAAGGGCTTAGCTCCTGGAAGGGCCCCAGCTCTAGGAGAGAGAAGGGGGCTTGAGTTCTTAAAACCGAGGCTTATCAGCTGAGACTTGTGCTGTGGAGGGCCCACCAGTCACAGCCCAGGCCCTCCTAGCTCATCCCTCCCTTGCCCTTGCCTCTGCTCAAGAAAGAGCCAACCCAGGATGAACCAGCTGGGGGAAAGTGGAGGGACCTACCCTGGGTCACACCCTGGGGGTGGGAGCCCCAGCCTCACGGTTTTTTGTCTTGAGAGCACGAGCTGTTAGAAAGCCAAGCTGGGAGGGAGTGTCTTGGACCCTAAATCTGTTGTTATCTTTACCCAAACAAACGGAACCCAAATCAGGCCCAGCAACAGATGAGAACCGAGCTGGAGTCTAAGAGGGGCCCACTTCCGATGGGAACATGCACCGCCCCTTCCTTCAGGGAAGGGGTGTGTGGACAGAAACAGGTTCTAACCTGCGCTCTCTCCCAGGATGGGAGAAAACAATAGAATATGCTCCCACTTGGGCTCCAAGAGCTTCCCCTACAGACTCACTCACCCCTCACAACAACCCCAAGAAGAGAGAATGAATATGAGTATACCCAGTTTGCAGGTGGACAGAATGAGGCACAAAGGTCCATTAATCTGCTGAAGGTCTAGAGCTGGCAGGTGGTCGGGTGGGGATTCAAAGCCCTTCCTCCGAGCCTCTTTCAAATATGCATCCTTTTATTCACAGTAATGACAGCCATGGCCCTTGGTTAGCACAGCAATTCATAGTTTATTTCTGGGACTTCCCTGGTGGTCCAGTGGTTGAGCTGCCAAACTTTCACTGGGGGATTGGGTTGATTGCTGGTCAGAGAATGAAGGTCCTGCATGCTGCACGGTGAGACCAAAAAAAGGCTGTAAGGTGGATTTTGGTTGCTTGTCCTCCCCTTCCTTTGACTGATATTTGAGTGTCTAAGAACCTAGCATTGTACTAGGTCCTCAAAATGATCTTCTCAACCCCATGAAGGACAGAGAGAAGGTAACAGCATTGCTCTCATCTTCAGATGAGGAAACTGAGGCTCAAGGAGGTTATCCATGGCTTACCCAAAGCCAGTGCTTTTTTTTTTAATTTTTAAAAATTTAATATTTTTAATTGGGTGGGGGGCAGTGTCTTATAGCATGTTGGATTATAATTCCCCAATCAAGGACTGAACCCATGTCCCTTGCATTGGAAGTTCAGAGTCTTAGCCACTGAACAACCAGGGAAGTCCCATCAGTGGTTTTTAAAACCAGCAACACACGTCAGAAGGCACGTGGCCCAGTGCATACATACACATATCCACACAAACCAAAAGCTGCCTGAAACAGTACTTATTCTTACTATGTGGGATGCATGCTGACATTTTCTTTCTTATTTGTTTTAAACTGTTGGTTCAACCCACTTCGCTGATTGAGCAATCCACTAGCAATCAAGATGCGTGGTTTGAAAGGCAGCGCAGTAAGTCCACTGTTCATGGCAGCGTCAAGTCTTGCCCCAGCTCTGGCCCCAGACCAGAGTCCTGATAGACCTGCCAAACTGTTCCTCCCTTAGAGAAATAACTGTGAAGGCCAACAGATCCCCAGTAAGACTGACCACCAACTCATTGCCCTGTGTTACAAAGCAGCGACACACCTCAACAGTTACTCCTGGGGTAACACATGACAACAGCTCACATCACAGCAAGTACATAAACGCAGATCTCACAGTACTTTCTAGTGATCTACATCTTCATTTCTTATTCCTCCTGGTTCTGCTATCACCTGATATCTCAGTCTGCAGAACACCCTGGGAAGAAAACTTTCCACGCACAATTACTCTGCATAATATCCAGACGCACTAATACGCACTTTCTTCAGAGGCAAAAACATCTTACATCTGTGGTTACTTCTACCTTTGAAAACACTGTATTATTCCTCTCCCAGTCCGATTCTCACAACAACGCCTCCAGCTTGGAGAACAAGCTAAGGCGCATTCACAGAGGGCGGCGGTCTGTCTAATGCCTCAGAGCTACGGTGCTTCTGAGAACGACACAGACAGCCTTCCACCTCATTTCCTGCCAGAAGGCCTCGGGATGGTGCTAATAGTTCACTGCTCCAGGGAGGAGGAAGGACTGGGACCAGGGATGACAAAGAGGCCTCAACGTGGTTGATTGGTAAAGACTGCCCACAGCATCAGTTAGAGGCAGAGGCTAAGATCCCACCTGGACAAAGCACTGTGATCCATTAGTAACATCTGCATACAGTCAGGGGTGACGGCGTGCTTGCCACCCTTAACCAGGTGGTGCTTCTTCCACCCGTCCCAGGGTAAGCAATGGAGAATTGCAGTCGAGAGGCACCGGCCTCTTCTGGCAATGACCTTGGCTGCCGAGCCATAGGCAGAGCGGTTCCACAGACCCCGGGCCTGGGAAGGACTGGTCCGCCTCTCTCTCCCCCAACTCCAGCAGTCTCAGAGCACAAAGACCCTAAAATATATACTTACCAGCAACAGAGCTTCCAGCTGGTTAATATAGATCTCTTCACTGGCCAGGAACCCAGAGAGAACCAGCTTTCTCATCTCCAGGCCCTTCCCTGCTTCCACCTGTAAAAGCAGATCAGAATCTGAGCAGCCTGTTTTCTTGCCTTTTTTCCCCCCTCTTCTTTAACATTTTTGTCAGGGGACAAAAGCCAAATACTTATTATAGAAAATTCAGAAAACATAGAAATATAAAAGGAAAAAAAAAATCATCCATACTCCTACTGCTCCCATCTTGCTTAATTTCTCTTCCATCCTTTTTTCCCCCATGCTTCCTTATCTGATACCCATCTACCCTTATATCTATCCTGCCTCCAGGAGCTCAAACCCACAGCCAACAGAGGAGCTGGCAGGCTGCAGTCCATAGAATCACACAGTGCTGGACACAACTGAAGTAACTTAGCACAGCACCCTTATAACGGCTTCCCTGGTGGCTCAGATGGGAAAGAATCTGCAGTGCCGCAGACCTGAATTCAACCCCTGGGTTGGGCAGATCCCCTGGAGAAGGGAATGGCTAGTCCAGTATTCTTGCCTGAAGAATTCCTCAGACGGAGGAGCTTGGTGGGCTACAATCCATGGGGTTACAAAGAGTCCAACACGACTAAGCGACTTACATACTTTCACCTTTATTAATAGTGAGCCAGGTAAAAAAAGAAGCTGAGCCCATGTGTGGGAGCAATTTAATGGAGGAGGGGAAGCAGACAGTTAAGGGAAATCAGAGTCATGACTGAGACGGGCGTGGTCACCTGGAGAGCATAGCAGGGGCCAGAGAAGGTGCTCAGTGGAAGACATGTATGAACAGAGAGGAGGAATAGGGTCAGAGATGACGGAATGGAAGTGACCACTGGACTCCCGGCCAAGCGGCCTTCCAGCTACACCTCTGACCCTATATTCCTGCCCCCGGGAGCCCAAGCCCACAGTGGAAGGTGCTGACTGTGGGCCCTCAACCTTACCCCTGTACCCACACCGCCCCCAGCATCTCCTGACCCCAACAGGCCTCCTCCCCGCTCCAGAATTCTTTCTCCTCTGTGGCAGAGATCATACCCCATTTAGCTCTGAATGGGCACCAACTAGCCAATGTTTCCCGTTGTATCTACAGGATAGGTGGGGCCTGTGTTAAATGAATAGATAAATGAGTGAAGAATCTACTCAAATTCCCCAGTAATCATTTTTTTTTGCAGTGTTAAGTATCACCAACAGTTCCTGGCACAGAGAAAATGCTTGAACACTCTTCCTGAGTGAAAAAGACATAGAATTCTTTTTGTCATCTAAGATCCCCGAGTCACTCGTAGCCTCTTCTCTCCCTCTCCTCTGCCACAAGGAGTCCCCAGTTCCTTCGAAGTGTTCTAGCTCTTCTCTCATGAGGATTATTTCCTCTGCTCCACCCTCTTCGCTGTTGTAATAGAGGCCCACAGCAACCTAGTCCCCAATGGATTCGGACTGCCTTCTGCTTCTCTCTCCTGCCTCCACTGCACTCAGAGTCAGATCAGTCTTCCCAGAATGCCAGCCTACACCTGATGCTTATCAAAGACTTAATACTGCAAAAAGTGGTTACTGGGGAATTCAAGTAGGTTCTTTGCTCATTTATTTATTCATGCAACACATGCCCACCTATCCTGTAGATACAATGGGAAACAAGCATTCAATAGCCCTTACTTTCATGTGCCTTATAATCTAGTGGGAAAGAAATATGTTAAAACCAAAGCCAAGGACTTCCCTGGTGATACAGTGCCTAAGAATCCACCTGCCAATGCAGAGGACGCAGGTTCAATTCCTGGTCCGGGAAGCTTCCACATGCCACGGAACAACTAAGCTCACAACTACTGAGCCCGTGTGCCTCAACTGCTGAAGCCCACTTGACCTAGAGCCTGTGCTTTGCAACACAGAGAAGCCACTGCAATGAGAAGCCCACACCACAACTAGAGAGTAGCCTCTGCTTATCACAATGAAAAGCCAGCACAGCCAAAAATAAATAAAGCAAACAAACAAAAACAAAAGCCAAGTAAGTATCAATATATGACTATAAAGTGTGATGGGGTCTAGCTTATTCTTTCCTTAAACACTTGCAATGGCTCCCAGTGCCTCTTCCCACCCTTCTGATCTAACAGCTGTCTGCCTTTCCAACAGGCCAGAGTGCTCCAGCCTCCAGACTTCGGTTCTAGCCGACCATGCTGCCTATAATGCCTTCTCCCATGTGAGCACTTCTCTCCTGAAGGGACAGCTGAAGGCCCTGGGCCTGCAGCTTCGGCTCCCAAGGAGGGAGTAGGCTGCCCCTGACGCGTGCCTGATCTTATTACCTGCCCGGTGATTTTGCAGGGCCTCTGAAGCACCTGTATCTTGCTCCTCCGGACGCCGCCCCCTCCCCCCACAAAACCCAGCACCACTCGATGCTCCTGACATGTGGGTACCTGACACTTATTAAGCCTTGTAAGTTCTTTCCACTCTCATATTCGCTTCATTGCCCTCTCAAATACCTCTCCGAAGGGGGTACTGTATTTTTCCATGATACAAATGGAAACAAACAAATAAGACTTAAAAAGAGGGAGGGGACCAGTCCAGAATCACACCTCCAGAAAAGTGGCAGAGCTGGGACTCCCTTCTCCTCCCAAGTCCTTGAACACCAAATTTAGGGCTCATCTCCTGCTCTGATGATTCCCTCACTCTTGTGTTCCTTTGTCAAGCTTCCTTTGCTTACCTAGAATCTCAAACAGCCCCCTCTTTGGGCATTTAAGCATAAGCTGAAGCTATGCTAAGCTTCATATTTCTGAAGCTATCAGAAATCTCCTAGGTCCCAGGAGAGCTGCTTCCTCCCTGCTTCTTGGCTGCCCAGCAAGTTCTCACAGGCCTTGCTACCCTTTCCCCAGGTGAAGAACTTAACTCTTGACCTGCTATCAGCAAACCAGTTAGCAATTGTGCTGGAGGCGGTCTTTCCCAGAGTCTCTGAAATAAAACCTGATCTTATAACTGGACATCCTGCCAAAGATGTCCACCTCCTCAGCCACAAAACCTGCCATATGTCACCTTAGTGGCAAAAGGGAATTTGCAAATGTGACTATGGATTTTTAGGTGGGGAGGTCATCCTGGAATTATCAGATAGAGCCCAGGTAGGAGACCTTTTGGGGCTTTCCGATGGCTCAGTGGTAAAGAACCTGTCTGCAAGGCAGGAGCCACAGGAGACACGAGTGTGATCCTTGGGTCGGGAAGATCCTCTGGAGGAGGGCATGGCAACCCACTCCAGTATTCTTGCCTGGAGAATCCCAAGGACTGAGGAGCCTGGCGGCTTACAGTCCACAGGGTCGCAAAGAGTTGGACACGACTAAAGCAACTTAGCACAGCACAGCATGCATGCAAGACACCTATGAGCAGGAGGCAAGAGGGTCAGGGTCAGACAAGAGGCGACTAACCCACAGAAGGAGAGACAGGGGGGATTGGGGCGGGGAACAGGGAGAGATTGAGTGAGAAACTGAAAGATGTGAAGACAAAGGATGGGACCACGAGCCAAGGAATGCAGGGGCCTTCAGAAGCTGAAAAGGCAAGGGAACAGGTCATCTTCCCTAGAGCTTCTAGGAGGAATGCAGCACTCCTGACCCTTGAGACCTGCAAGAGAATAAATCTGTGTAGTTTTAAGCCACCAAATGTGTGGTAGTTGCTTTCGGTAGCATTAGGAGACCAGTATGGGTGCCAAGGTTTAGGGGAAAACAATAGTTACTTATTGATGGGTTCACAAGTACCAGGCACAGTTCTAAGTGCTTTCCGAGGATTAACTCTCTGGAATCCTGCAGTCTGGGTGGCGTTATCATTATCCCTCTGAGGCACAGAGAAAAGAAACTGCCAGCTGTCTAGAGCCATGGGAATCACAGGCAGACAGCAGCACCATCTCCGAGGAACAAGACTGGAGCTTGGAGCAGGGCCCACAGGCCCTGGAGGAGGAGGTCAAGGTCAGACCCTGGTGCTTCTGCCTGACAAGTGGGAACTAGCCCTCTATGTGGGGGCCAGCACTTCCCTCCTGTATCCCATTCCCTTCCTGTTCCCTGCCAACCGGGGATGTGCCCAAGGGCTTGGCAAACATGCTCTCAAGAAGTCACCTGGGGGCACAGTGTGAGCTTAACTGTAGGCCTGGCTGGACCAAGTCCAGGGTGAAGAGCTGGTGACTCATGGCTCCCACCAAGCCTTTACATTCCACCCCAGGCATGAGCACAAACCCTGGGGTCAGCCCCCATGACAGCCCAGTGCAGCAGGACCCCCTCCTCATGAGACTCTAACCTTGAGTCCAATCTTGAAAAAATCCCCACAAACGCAGCAAGTAGTCACTCCAAGCAGCCCCACTCTGGGCTGTATTCACTGATGTTTTGGCTGGTGAGCGGATGGAGGCGATGGGAAGGGATGTGAAATTAACCATTTTACCAACAGTTAACCAGTTCTCAGTTAACACCCCAATCCTCTTCCATCTTTGTTTCCTCTGACCACACCTGTTCCTGGTTTGGAATTACCTGGAAATTCACAATTCCGTTTTCAGTCCTCCTGGGGCTATTCTTATCCCATAAAACACCAAGGCTCAGGACTTGCCCCGTGGTCCAGTAGTTAAGGCTGTGCTCCCATTGCAGGGTGCATGGGTTCAATCCTTGGTCAGGGAATTAACATCCCGCCTGTCGCACAGTGTGGCCACAAAACAAAAAAACCACCAGGGCTCAGCATCCATTCACTCATTCCTCACTGTGTGCCCAGCACTGGGAGAAAAGGGGAGAGGGCAGTCTTGACCCCCAAAGAGCCCCCCAGAGGCGCCTACATGCCCAGAATCACTGGGGGGAGTTCTCCGGAGTTCAGGGGCCCCAGAGCCTGTGCCAGGCTGCCTGCCAGTCCTGCACACAGGGAAGCTGCCTTCTGGGCGACACTGTCCCCACTTCCTCCCCAAGCAGAGCTTATGAAACTCAGCAGCCATGGTGGGCTCGATCATGGCCAGCATTTTACACAATCTGCTGGGCTGGAAGGCTGTCACAGCCTGAGGCCCCAATCCAAGAGGTCAAGTCACTCTGAAGGGGACAGTAGCTGCAAGTTAGGCTCAGCTGGCTCCAGCCTGGCCTTCTACAGTCTGGGCTAAATGAAGCCTCCAAGGCTTTGGCTCCAGGCCAAATCAAAACACTCTCTCCAGGAGCCTTAATCTCCTCCAAGACAGCAATGTGGGCTGAACAGGCAGGACCGCCTGCGACTCTGGAGTCTTAGGCCAAGTGGCTCTGCAGACAGCAGAACTCAGCCCACTGGCCACACCAGTCTGCAAGGGGTATGGAGGTGGCGGTGGGGCTGTCTGGCCAGAGTCGTTGCCTCTGAGTCTAAGCACTGTGTCCACCCCGAGCATCAGCCTCAGAATAGCCAGCCCCTCCCTGAGTTGAGTTGATGCAGGGAACTCAGCCATTCTCTCCTCTTCCCAGCCCTAGGCACTGGGAAGTTCTCTTTCAGTTAGTTCCTCAGCAGAATGGAGGGTAGAGGACAGGGGCCACTGCTAGGGGACTCTCCTGAAAGGTGGAGTCCCATATTCCGGGCTGTCTGGAGCCACAGGCAGGCCCCAGGGGTCCAGCAGTGCTTCTGTGGTTTGGTTGTTCACATCCCACATCTCTGCAGTTGGGTCATACTCACATACCACCAGCATGCTTACTTAATATTGTTCTTTACAACAACTGGCTTCTTAAAAGCACAGCCCTGGGCTTCCCTGGTGGCTCAGAGATAAAGAATCAGCCTGTCAATGCAGGAGATACGGGTTCAGTCCCTGGTCCGGGAAGATTCCACATGCTGCAGAGCACCTAAGCCCATTACACCATAGCTACCGGGCCTGCCTCCAGAGCCTGGGAGCCACAGCCGCTGGAGCCCATGTGCTGAGAGCTTGTGCTCCCCAGCAAGAGAAGCCACCACAGTCAGGAGCCCACAGACCACAACTAGAGAGTAGCCCCTGCTCGCCGCAACTAGAGAAAAGCTTGTGCAGTAACAAAGACCCAGCACGGCCAAAAATAAATAAGTGAAATTAAAAAAAAACAAAACAGCCTTATCCCAAGCATTATATTTGAAAGCACAGGAAAGATGTACAAGTCAAACCCGCACCAGCTGCGTTGGAAGCGCGGCGTCTTAACCACTGGACCACCGATCAAGTTCTTATTTTTTTCCTAAGATACATTAAAATGTATGCCTAACTGTTAAAGCGCAAAATCTATATCTAGGTGCTACCTAAAATCATCTCTCAAATCATCTCATCTGTGGCGCACACTTCAGGGAAAAAACCTGAGTAGGCAACACAGGCGGGGCCATCGCTACACATGGTCAGGGGGAGCAGAGATTTGGACAAGTGAAACAGAAACACAGGCAGTGGATAATCCATGAAAAATTGGCACAGAATTCACCTGAGGAGTTAATCTGCATTACAAAAGGATTTAAAAATTCCTGACAATTGAGTTCCTTTAAATAGCAGCTTTCACATAGCAAGGCCTCCATCAGCTGAGGTACCTTTAAGTACCTTTAAATAGAATCAGTAGAATCGTGTGCAAGATTTGGAGGACGTACACAACACCTTACAGAAGGGAGGCGATGCTGCTCTCGGTATTCATGCATTATTCTTAGTTTATAGACTATTAACTCCCCAAAGGGAGGTGTGGGTTGAAACACATTGCAAGCTCCAACTCCAAGCTCCATGGAGAAAACCAGGGCCATCTTCATACCTGTTCCCTGGGCAGGATGAAGCACCTCAGAAACGACATGAAAACAGGATTGATTTGACCTGTATAATAGGACTGGTGTTTGGACACTGTTGAAGGTATGTACTCCTGAAGTGAATAAGAGCAAACAGAGATCAGCCCTAGACTCCTACCAGCTGTCAAGAAGAGTCTACCAAGCAGCAGTGTGCCAAGCCCAGGACAGGAGCACACCCTCCGGAAAGGAGCCTTGACCTCACAGGTGTACATGCCCACCCACACACCCACACACACACCCATCCCTGACTCAATGAGAAGTGTTCTCTCCTAATCTGAATTTAGTACCCTTTTATCAGAACCCTTCTCCTGCTCTGCCTACTTTCTCATTATATTCCTATTATCTGGGCACCTGCCCCTTGCTCTGAACTTTTTACGAGAAAGGATCAAGTCTTTCTCATCTCCTTTCCTCCCCAGTGCCAGGCACCCTACTTTGACTAGAACAGAACCTGAGTGTTTGTTGGGTGAATCAGCGAGCTTTCTGCCTGCTTTTCCCTCTATAGATGGCCAAGCCTGGTGGTGAAGGGCTTCCTAGATGTGTTCAGGCTGAGACAGGGGGCCTGGAATTCCCCAACACTCAGGAAAGGGCCCTTTGCCCTGGAGACAGGTAGGTCCAGGAACACTGCTCCGGGAGGAACAGCATTTTTAGGCGTGATGTGTGCCTAAGCCCCATGGCATGCACATGCTTTCTTCTTACAAGGCCAGGGACATTGAGCCTCACTCATCCCACCAATCCACTGGACACCAGCCACACACCAGGCTCTATGCAGTGCCCACCATGAATACAATAGGGCTCTGCCCTCAAGGAGAACAGAATCAAGAAGGCAGAGTCTAGAGTTCCAAACAGAATGAAATATGGGCTAGGCCAGTATAAACCATGGAGGAGACCCATAAAACAGGATAGGAGTGGGGTCCCATCTGTGCTGGGGAGGGCATCTCAGGGAAGGACCATAAGGAACACTCGTAGGTCCCATCCCACACACCACTAAACTCCCAGCAGGTGCTCTGGGTTCACACCCAAACTTTTCCCCATCCTGCTCCTGGGATGGCTGGTCAGACCCCAAGGCCAAGGCCTCAGGGGCCCAGTGAGAGACATGACTTACTCCAGTGTGCCAGGCTAACACCAGATGAGCAACCTAGGGGAGGGGCATCAGCCACTGCCAGCCTCCCATTTTAGCTCCTCTCTGCCGCACACCCAGGCCTACAGCTACTGCTCCACCCCTCCACACATCAGCCATCTACCGTGGGCCTGCAGTCTATTTTTACCTCCATTAGCTCCTCCTCGGAACCAGACTGAAGCCCGGATGGGGCAGGGCTCTGATGCCCATCTTGCAGGAGGGACAAAGGGGCCCAGGGAGGCTCAGTGACAGTTGCCTCCTGACCACAGCAAGGCTCTGTGCACCACGCCCTCTGGGGTGAAGTGCTGCCAGGGCAGACGGGCCGGGGACCCCAGACAGGCGCTCTCTGTTAGGTAGCCTGGCTTGCAGCCTGCGAACTCCCAAAGCCCGGATGGGGCAGGGCTCTGATGCCCATCTTGCAGGAGGGACAAAGGGGCCCAGGGAGGCTCAGTGACAGTTGCCTCCTGACCACAGCAAGGCTCTGTGCACCACGCCCTCTGGGGTGAAGTGCTGCCAGGGCAGACGGGCCGGGGACCCCAGACAGGCGCTCTCTGTTAGGTAGCCTGGCTTGCAGCCTGCGAACTCCCTGCCAAACGTTCTCACTGGCCCTCCCTTCAGGCCGCAGAACAGGGAGGAGGTGAGCAAAACACTGAGGTCAGAGCTCTTAGAAGCGGGCCTAGGTGAAGGAAAGGAAGCATAGTGTGGTGTGCAGCACTGGTGTGCTTTCAAGGGGAAGCCCAGCCCCTGGAGCGCAGGTGAAGGGAGGGGAGGGGGACTGAGGCTGCCCCGCCCCTCCGACTCCACCTTCAAGGCAACTTCTCCAGACACAAGGGCACCACTGCAGAGAAGGCCCATAGCCCAGCGCCAGTGGCTGTTATGCTTCCTGCCAGTGCCCACCTTGGGTAAAGCGCCTTATCCACCCAGCTCCCACCTCCAAGAGGGTTGTTACCTCCCCTTTCAGGCTCATCCAACTCTTTTCCTTCAAGGAAGCCCAGTGACCCCTGGTTCTGGATCCCTCCAAACACCCGGAACCCTGGCCCAGATGCTCCAAGTCTCCTAGCTGGGAAAAGCAAGGGCCCCCTTGGCCTGAACTTCCCAAGTGCACTTATCCCCCTGCTGCCATGGAAACAAGGAATTATAGCTTTCTGGTTTCAGGTTAGCGGGCACCTGGAGGCGGTGGGGGGGGGGGGTGTCGGTGTGGCGGTGGGCAAGCAGGCTCACACCCCTGGCGTGCCCCCCAGGTGACTCATGTCACTGCCAGAGAAAAAGCCACCGCCACCCCCCGCTCCCCAGCTGGTCTGGGGAAAGCCAGCAGCCACTCCCCTCCGAGGACAACTGGTCCAAGGGGAGGAGGCCGGCACTGCACCTCTCCCCCGGGAACAACTGCCCAGAGCAAAGCCCCTCTCATGCCCTGACGGGCTGGCGGCCGGTTGGGGTGCTCCAGCTCAGCCAAGAGGCTGGTGCGCAAACCAGCCATTTCTGCAGTCAGAGCTGCGAGCCCTGCCCCCTCCCCCGACAAGCATCCAGGGCGTGTCACGTTCCCACCTTCACAGTCACCAAGAAGGGGGACCCTGAGCTGGGGCTGGTCGGGGTTCCCAGCTCGCACTCCTCCAGCAGAAACACATCTTCATCCTCCAGGACCTTGTCCAAAAAGCCTATCGCCTCCTCTTCCTCTTCCATGGCAGCCGGAGCCGCGGAGGGCAAACAGGAAGCGGGGTCCCGGCGGCAGCAACGGCAGCAGCCGTGGCCGCCGGCGCCCGGGAGGGAGCGGGGCGGGCCGGCTGGGACGGGAAGAGAGCGCGGGGCAGGCCTACACCAGCACGCGGGCCTCCCCGGAGTCCGTCCTGGCGCCCGGCCACCGGCTGCCGATGAAAGGGTCCATTATGAACCTTCTCGGGCCGCCGGCTCCCGGCCCTCCCGGAGAAAGGAGAAGTGGGGCGGCCCCGCGGGTCCCGGCCGCCTCTTGCGGGGAGCTCCAGCCGCCGCCGCCGCCGCCGCGATCCTGGGGCCCGCGCGCCCCTGCCCGCCGTGCGCGCCGGCTCTCCGGGCAGGCGGGGCCCCGCTCCCAGCGCCGCTCCCAGCCCTGCCCGGGCGCCCCGCCGCCGCGGCCAGCCGCTCGGATCCCGCCCTCCTGGGCGCCGAGGCTCGCGTTCGCTCTCAAGGCAGGAAATGCACGACTCGACGGGCGAGGTGGAGCCGTTCCCCTCTCTGCGGTCGCCGGGCTAGCCGGCCGGCGGGAGGCTCCGGGAGCGCGGAGGAGGGGCGACGAGGCTGCAGCCGGGCCGGGCGCGGAGGGGAGGTCCGCTTCCCAGAGACAGGCTTTTATTTACAGCCCCTCACCGGCCCCGCGGGCTGGGCGGGCCGGCGGGCGGGGGCGGAGCGGAGGAGCAGCAGCCCGCCGAGCCTCGCGGGCCCCCGGGCCAACCTCGGTGTCACCTTGGGATGCCGACCAGCCCCTAGTCACTTCCGCCCCAGGCTCTGACACCTTTAGGCCTGGTGAGAAACCATAGTTTCCATCGCCAACGTGGTTGGGGCTTTGTGCAAAGGAGGCCTGACCTGCTTTCCCGAGGCAGCAGCACAAGTGCCAGTCAGGGGTTGCAGCGGGGGCCGCTGGGGGCCGCCAGAGGTACCACACCTCCTTCGTACAGATGCTGCTGAGATTAGCAGCACCACACCTCTTTGGGGCTCTTCTCCTTCAAGAAGGGCCTCTGAGCCCAGTATAACCAGCACAGCGAAGGGTACACTGCGCCAGGATCACGAGCATCGCCAGCCTTGCCCATGCCAGCCTACTTCCCCTGGCTTCCCATGCTTCCAGAAGCTAAATGCATCCGCACATCCCCGGGTCCCCCTGGTCCCATCCAGAGATGCATCAATACATCCACCTACTCTTGCCGGGAAGGAGTTTCAGGGCGGCAGCTGGGAAAAGCTCTTTCACAACACAACATCTAGGACAAAGGTTGCAAACTCCAGGCCCCAGGAGGGTGTGGGTAAGATCGGTTAGTGAAGTGAGCCAGGTAGGGACCAGGTGAATTCAAGCGAGTGTCACTCAGCTCCAGCTGCTGGCTGCCAGGGGCAGTGCAGGCTCACGGTTAACACCTGTCTCTTATACACATCTCAGCCACTCCCCTCCGTGGACAACTGGTCCAAGGGGAGGAGGCCGGCACTGCACCTCTCCCCCGGGAACAACTGCCCAGAGCAAAGCCCCTCTCATGCCCTGACGGGCTGGCGGCCGGTTGGGGTGCTCCAGCTCAGCCAAGAGGCTGGTGCGCAAACCAGCCATTTCTGCAGTCAGAGCTGCGAGCCCTGCCCCCTCCCCCGACAAGCATCCAGGGCGTGTCACGTTCCCACCTTCACAGTCACCAAGAAGGGGGACCCTGAGCTGGGGCTGGTCGGGGTTCCCAGCTCGCACTCCTCCAGCAGAAACACATCTTCATCCTCCAGGACCT
>SJYC01011612.1:0-11304 GCA_006408675.1 Madoqua kirkii | reverse complement strand
AGACTTCCCTGGCAGTCCAGTGGGTAAGACTTCCCCTTCCAATGCAGAGGGTGCCGGTTCCCTGGCCTGGGGGCTAAGATCCCACACACCAAAAAAAACAAAATATGAAACAGAAGCAATATTGTAACAAACTCAACAAAGACTTTAAAAATGGTCCACATCAAAACAATAAAAGTAAACAATGGCAGATAAGTTCTATTTAAGAAACAAGGTGCAGTCTAAATGAAACATCTGTGCGCTGAATCAGGCTTACAGACAAGACTGCTGCCTTGTTGCAACTGGTTGTTTCTTTGAGGGAAGTGTGTGTGTGTGTGTGTGTGTGTGTGTGTGTGTGTGTGTGTGTGCGCGCGCGCGCGCGCGCGCGCGCGCACGGGTAGGGAGGATGGGGAGAGGGTGTTGGAGAATGGTCCTGGAATATCACCTCTGTCCCATTTCCTGCTGGTATCTTGGAATCAAATTCAGCTTCACACATGACCAGTCTACCACTCTGTAAACCTATATAGTTAAGTGCCACCAACCAGGTAGATCAAGTGAACACTCTGGGTTCTGAGTAATGAGCCCTGAAGCTCCAACTCCTCTCAAGCACCCCCCACCTGCCCCTACCCTGCCAATCTCCCACCAGCCCCCAAACTATGTCTCTAGTCGGGGATTTCCTCGAAATCTTCCTGGTGCTTCTAGCTCACAAGTGACTCTCGTCCACAGTTGCCAGGACCAACCAGTGTGGTTCTTAGTCTGAGTTGTCCCTAATGCCTTGTGTGTCTACCAGGACCTCCTTATGCAATGGTGCATCCCCATCTGTTGGCAGGTGTATGGCCATAGAGAGAGGAGTCCAGCTCTTTGGGACTCATTTGGAAATGCATTCCAAAGTGGGGGTCAACCATGCACCACCCTGGGCCCACCTGGGGTCATCACCTCTCCTTCCAACTGAGTATCTCAGCTGAGAGTAGGGTTCCTGGTTGAGCCTCCAGGCTGAGTGGAGGGGTTGAGGAAGAGGGAGGAGGGAAAAGGAGAGAGGTGGATGTGGTTTCTCATCCCAACTTCCCCCCAGATCTCTGAAAATTCTGATCTCTAGGTGGGGCTCCTGCCATTCTATTACAGCTGAAAACCTGTCTTCTTCAGTAAAAGATTTCTCCCTGTCACTATAGCTGAAATACAGACCAAGGGATTTGGTGTAAGTTCTCTGGGGCCTCAGGGCTGACGGGGTTCCACACGGGCACACCCCACCCTACACTTGCCCTCTCCATCAGTCCCTGTCCCTGCCCTGGCTGGGTTATATATAGCCAGGGCACATCAGAAGGGCCACAATTCCTCATCTGTTTGGGCGGGTTAGGCTGTTCTCAGGGCTTGGGAACAACCAGGACTGGCATTCCCCAGGGCAGAAGTGTGCCAGCCCAGGGCTCTATGTCAGTCTCCCCCCCACTGCAGGCTCCAAGTGCATGGCATATGGGGCTACCCTCACTGATCAGACAAGCAGGTGGCATGGGAGAAGGGCCTAACTGCCCGGGAGCCCCCATCTGCCTTCCCCCACCCAAAGGAACATGAGGCCCCTGAGAGGTCTCATAGAAGTATCCCTCTCTGTTTCCCCAGGCTCCTCCCCAGCAGGACAGGATCGACACCCACTTCTTCCAAACCCTTAAACCTCTCAGAAGCTGTTCCTTGAATATCCAAACATCTCCACTCCACCAGTGCTGGGGCTGGCTGGAAATTCCAGTGAGTACTCGAGTGCCCTTCCATCTCCCCTGGGCACACAGACTCCGCTCAGAGGCCCTCAGTCCTGCCCCTGGTGGGAATGACTCACAAGTCCCAGGGGGTGTCCCCTCCCTTCCCCTGGCCTGTGCCCTGAGCCAGCCCTGGACCGGGCTTCCTCCGTGTCCTCTGCAGCTCTGCCTACTCCACCTAGCTCCCGATCCTCCTCTCCAGAGAAGCCGCCTGTGCCAAAGGCCTCGCAGCTGCTGTATTCCCAAGTCACAGGCCCCCTTCTCTCCTCCTTGGTCTCTGCAGTCTGGACGCTCTTAAACCCCTCAGCTCCCATGGCCGTGTCGATGCTGCCTGTGAGCACTCTGGTTTAGGCTGGCCCTTCTCTCTCCTATCCCCTACAAGATGCGAGTCACCCAGTCGGACCCAGGCCTCCACACTTTGCTCTCTGCCCGTGGGGGAACTCCCCTGTCACTGCTAGCCCGTCCCCATCTGCAGCCCCAGTGTCCTGCTCTGCTCTCAGTGTGATATCTGAGCTGTCAGCTGGTTCTTCTCACTTGGAAGTCCCACTGGCAGCCCCTCAAACTCCACCTCTCCAGACCCAACGACCCTTCTCCCTCTCTCAGCCAGCTTCCCCTTCTGGCTTCTCTACTTCTGTTGGCAGGGTCACCGTCTTGTGACTGTTCCTTCCCTCAGGCCCCACATCCTTTTTACCAAGTCACTTAGTGCTTCCTTCTTTTCCTTTTCCAAAGCCACCACCACAACCAGGGTTTGCAGCATCTCATACTACACAACTGCAATAATATTCCTCTTTGACTCCTGATCTTGTCTGTCCGTCTGACAGTTCATTCATACCCAGAAGGCCTGGGAATCACAAATACACAAACCTGGGGGACACAGCCCTTGCTATTAGAATGCTCTCAACTCAAACTTCCCTGGTGGTCCAGTGGTTAAGACTCCAAGCTCCCACTGCAGGGGCCATGGGTTCAATCCCTGGTTGGGGAGGATCCCATGCATGCCTCTTGGCAAAAAAAAAAAAAAAAAAAGAATGCTCTCAACTCAACTTAGAGAGGATGACGGGCCTATAAACAGATGAGGTGGTATTCTCACTGATCAACACAGCAGGGACAGAGGACAAAGGCACTAATCCTGCCTGAGAGGAAAAGCGTCACAGGAGAGTGGTTTCTGAGCAGCATCTTGAAAAGGGGGAGGGTTTCCAGGCAAAGGGAGGAAAATGTTTTGCAAGGAACCCCAGGAAACACAGCAGAAGGACAGAAGAGAAAACGGGCAGGTGATGAACTTGGAGGGGTGGGCGGGAACCACTCCATGGAGGGCGAGGGGTGTGGACTCCCTCATGGGCAAGGGGCACGGACTGAGATTTCAGACACTTTTCCAAGCCTACACTTTTCCAAGCCACCAACAGTTTACTCTCCCCAAACCCAGCAGCCTTCTCTCACACTCTTCTCCATCCCCTCATTCCCTTATCCCCTCCATCAAGTATCTGTTCATTGCCCACACTGTCTGCCAGGCACTGGGGTAGCACTCAGAACGTAGCCACCAGCAAGAGGATTTGCCTACCTCCATGGAGCTGACTGTCTCAGGGACAGACTGGCCACTGCTCGCCAAGGTAGCACCAGGGGAAGGGTACAATCTCAGAACTATCAGGGTGAGGTACAACCCTTTCAGAAAGAATAACTCGGAAATATCTATTGTGATTTAAAATGTTCATACCCTCTGACTCGGCACCTAACTTTAAGGGATTTTTCTGCAAAAACATTTCTACAAGCGCTCAAAAATCTCTGCACAAAGATGTTCATTTCAATGATGGTTAAACCAGTGAAAGACTGGAAACAGTCCAAATGTCTATTTGAAGGGGACTGGCCAAGTGAATTATGGTACATTCGTTAAAAGAAACACTACATACAGTTGTGAAGGAGAATGAGGCAGGTCTTTACTGATATGCAAGATGTCCAAGAATTATTAAGTAAAATAACCAGAGCAAATTGCATAAAGTATCAATAATATGATACCATTTTAAAATATATATATATATGCACACATACATATACACATATTAGAGAAAGAAATGGCAACCTACTCCAGTATTCTTGCCTGGAAAATCCCATGGACAGAGGAGCCTGGTGGGCTACAGTCCATGGGGTCGCAGAGTTGGACACGACTTAGCGAGTAAACAACAACAATATATACATATACATATATATAGAATGTGTTTATATATGTATAATGCATATACAATGTATTGTATATAAATATGTAATATATAAGTAAATACATACATATTATATAATGTATTTATACTACTACTACTACTAAGTTGTGTCAGTCGTGACCGACTCTGTGCAACCCCATAGACAGAAGCCTACCAGGCTCCCCCCTCCCTGGGATTTTCCAGGCAAGAACACTGGAGTGGGTTGCCATTTCCTGCTCCAATGCATGAAAGTGAGAAGTGAAAGGGAAGTCGCTCAGTCGTGTCCAACCCCATAGACAGAAGCCCACCAGGCTCCTATAAAAACGTATTTTATGTATATAATATCTTACTTGGAAAAATAAGGAAAAATACACAACCATCTCTTAACAGATATTCTCTCTGTAAAAGAGGACTTAAGGAGACTTTCACTTTCCATATTATACATTTCTGTAAAATTACAATTTTCAGTGACATAATCAAAAAATAAAGAAGTTAAAAAAAGAAGTGTGTTAAGTGCTACAATTGGGAAAGTAGACTGAGCTCTGGGGGCACAAGACACGCATATCTGATCGGCAAAGGGGAGTCGCAGGAAGTTCTCCAGAGAAGGTGGCCTTAAAACTCCTACTTGGGACTTCCCTGGTGGTTCAGTGGTTAGGACGCAGTGTGGGCGACAGGATCCCCGGCTGGGGAACTGTGATCCAGCATGCCACAAGGCACAGCCAAAAGATTAAAACACAAACAAAACTCCTACCTGAAAATGAACAGGGACTAGCCATGCCAGCAGTGACTCATGGATAGAAGGATAGCATGAGGCACAATGGAATGAGTTCAGTCTGGGTGGCAAGTCTTCATCATTCAATCAGTACTTACTGGGCATCTCTGACATGCCAGGCACAGTTCTAGGTACTAGAGTTTGCAATGAGCAAACATTTCAGTACAAAACTGACAAAGCTCCATGACTTTGTCACGGAGCTCACGTTCTAGCTGGAGAGCTGGTGATGAGGTTGCAGAGGTGGGCAGCAGTCAAGTGGTCAGCTTAGGCATGGCCTTGACAGCATTGCTAAGGGCAGGCATGGAAAAATCTGACCGGGAGTGACCGGACAGCGTTTCAGTGTGTCCCTCCCGCTGACATCAGATTACTCTTTCTAACACATTGCTCACTCTGTGTCCAGCAGGAAGCCACCAAGTCAGCCCAAACAAGGACAGTGGGGTCCTTGCTGATGACTCAACTGATCACACTGTTGACAACCACCTCTGCTGTTTGCTGTCGCCTGAAAGGGCCAGGCGCAGTCTCGCCTCCAGGCCTGATCCTGGCTTGGAGGCCCCTCTCCCTCTTCTCTGCTTGTCCCTGGCCCCTCCCACTTCCTTGGCAGGAACTCAAGCCCCACCCCTATGTTTTCCAGCGCTTGTGAGACCCTGGGCCAAGGAGCATTGACCCCGGGGGCCAGTGCCACGGGTAGACACAGGGTCAGCATCCACCGCAGATACAATCAGGCTTATCATCTTCTAGATAATCAGCCTCCTCCCTCTGACTTCCCTTTTTCTGCTATAGCAGAAGTCACCACAAACATCACATAGAGTTCAATCACATGAGCAAATGTTGGATATAAGCCAGTACACAACACTGTTTATACAGTAAAACAAAAACAAAAAACAAAACAAAAAAAACTCTCCTGGATTTTAGACTGGAATCCTCTTCTGCCTCTTACCAGCTGTGTGACCATGGGCAAGTCATTCAAACTCTCTAGGCCTCGGTTTCCTCATCTGTAAAAGGATAATTCTAACACCAACTCTAGGTTTGCTGAGGGTTTCCCAGGTGGCCCTAGTGGTAAAGAGCCCACCTGCCAATGCAGGAGACATAAACGATGCAGGTTCGGTCCCTAGGTCAGGAAGGTCCCCTGGAGGAGGGCATGGCAGTCCGCTCCAGTATTCCTGCCTGGAAAATCCCATGCACAGAGGAGCCTGGTGGGCTACAGCCCACGGGGTCACAGAGTCAGACACGACTGAGCGACTTGCATAGCACATACGCTAGGTCTGCTGGGAGGACTTGTACACGTGGGGCAGTGTCTGGCATGTGTTGAGTCCTTGGCAGGTACCAGCTATTCTCCTCTCCTTTATAGGGGTGCTGAGGTGTGGAGAGTGCAGGAAAGGGGAGCCCTAGCCCAATCCCAGCCTCACCTCCCACCTCGTCCAGTGAACTCAGTGCTCTGGCCCCACCAGACCATTCCCCTCTTCTCACACCTCCAGAGGGCTTCCCACATTCCAGAATTTAAACAGCCCCCTTTATCTAGAATGTCCTTCCTGACCAGCTGCCTCCTCCATGCTGCCTTCCTTGATTCCCCCGGGGCCACATGGCTTCTTCCTTGAGATGCTGTATTAATACATCTCTCAAGCCTTGAAATTGAGGGACTGTGTGCACCTGTGTGAAGTGGGGTGTGGTGAGGGGCAATTCCTATTTATCCCACAGCACCTAGCACAATAGCTTATAAAAGGTGTGCCCTGGTGGTTTAGTGGTTAGGACTCTGGGCTTTCACTGCCATGGCTTGGGTTCAAAACCTGGTCAGGGAACTGAGATCCTGTAAGCTGCAAGGTGCAGCCAAAAAAAAAAAAAAAAGGTAGGTGCTCAGAAAAATACATAGTGAATAAAATTGACCTCAGGAGGTTTATAGGGCAAGACAAAGGGTCTCCCAAGAAGATAAATCAAGAGGTTCAGGTTGGGTGGATGGTACCTGAGGAAACTGGGCATCCACCGTGACACCCTCCAGAGGGGCCTCTGCCTCCCAGGCATGCTGGGGGGCATGTGGGGGTGGGGGGCTGAGCCACCTCTGCTAGGACTAGAGTTGGGGTGGGAAGGCCCAAGGACAGCCAGAGCTGGGGACCCACGGAGAACTAGGTTCACATCCCAGGAGAGGTTCAAAGACAACGATCGCCTGAGGAGCTGTCCTCCTGGGGATGCAGACTGTGTTTTCACAGTTGCTGTGCCTCTTGGTCCTCCCAGCAGCCCTTCCAGATAGGAGGGATCTATCCTTATTTACAGCTGTGGGGACTAGGACTCTAAAGGTTTCAAGTTACAGAGCCAGGAAGACGTCAAATCAAGCACGCCAAGGCTTGTCCTGGACAGCTGGCAGAGAAGCCCGGAGATGAGCAGCCACCACTCATCAGCTCTGGGGCCTCGGGTGGGTGTGTCACCTCTCTGTACCTCAGTTTTCACATCTGGAAAATGGAGCGGTCACAGTGCCTACCTCCCAATGTGTGGTGAGGACTAAATGAGTCAGTGTTTACAGGGCCCAGCCTTCTATAACTGCTATCCAAGTGCTTCTCTTTTTTCTGTCACACAGGCAGGAGGGTGTGTGTGTGGGGGGGAATCTGTGTGGCCTTCCAGATAGAAGAGACCAGATCATAACCCTGTGGGAGGAAAGTCCTCAAGAACAGTGGTCCCTAAACTTTTTGGCACCAGGGACCAGTTTCATGGAAGACAATTTTTCCATGGACTCAGGTAGGGGGAGATGGTTTGGGGATGAATCAGATACTTTACATTTATTATGGCCTTTATTCCAATTATTATTACATTAGCTCCACCACCGGTCATCATGTTATTAGATCCTGGAGGTTGGGGACCCTGCACGAGAGCATCATCAGAGCATCATGGTGGAAAGCAAGCGCTAGCACCCACTAGTGGAGGAACCAGGTGTGTGCGTGTCTGACTCTGTGGCCTGCCAGGCTCCTCTGTCCATGGGATTTTCCAGGCAAGAATCCTGGAGAGGGTTGCCATTTCCTTTTCCAGAGAATCTTCCCGACCCAGGGATCAAACCCGCATCTCCTGGTGGATTCTTTACCACTAGTGCCACCTGGGAAATGGGAGGAACCAGGTGAAGCTAATGGAAAAGAGTTCGTGGGTAAGATTCAGCCTGCTGCAGGGACATTCCTTGCCCTTCTGTGCCCTGGTAGAGCCCAGAGGCCATCCAGCCTCTGCCCCTCGGCGGCTCAACTCTGTGGCCAAACGTCTCAAAGTGAAGGCATTCTGGAGGGAATTTCACATCTGTTGGTGTGAATTATGCAGGTCAGTTGGCCTCCCTGCCCCACCCCCAAAGACTCCAGAGCCTCAAGGGCAGTGGATGGGTCTCGCTGGCCTCATTCTCCTATCCACCCATCCTGGGATCTGCAGGAGATGAACCAACCTTCACTGAATACAGGCTGCTTTGAATGTAGCCTTACAGCAAGTGTAAAGCATGTTAATGAACCACGATCTCAGCATACTAGCAGGGAGAGGGAGACCCCAGAAAGGCCGTGAGCACTGCAGGGATACTCCAGGTTGGCCAGGTGTGGCAAATCAGGGAAGCCCAAATCCCATCCAGGTATGAAGAGGTCGGGGGCCGGGGGCGGGGGGGGGGTGCGATGATGAGCCAGAGAGGCCAGGGAAGGCCAGCTGTGGAGGGGCTGAGGGCCACAACCAAGGCACTGTGTCTCCCCACTTTCTATTTACATCCTCCTCGACTCGGATAAGCCAAGCAACTGCCTGAGCCGTAGATTCCTCATCTATAAAATGGGGGTTCCTCCAGCAGTTGGAGGGCTGGGTGGCAATGAAGCCGGGCACTCGACGCAGCACCTGGCACATAGCAGGGCCAGGCAGTCTCCTTCTCTTTGCAGCGGGGACAAAAGATCCAGAAAGCAGCCATGAGGAGCAAGGCTGCTGAGGCAGGAGGTTGGTAACTTGAGGAGCGATGCCTCGTTTTATCTGCAGCTGGAAACCCCTGAGAGATGTAAAGATGAGAGGCAGCCCCAAAGCCTCTCAACCCAGGCCTCAAACACCATCCGAAGGGAGCAGACTGGGAAGCCAGCTGAAAGGCTCCCGGCTCTCCACATGGTTTCTCCTTTCACCTAGAAGGAAGTTCCTTGTCCTACAACCTCAAATCCTGAACTACAAGCCTTCGACCAGACCAGGAAGGGAAGAGGGGGCAGCGATTCATTCCAGCTTCATCCCCTGAAACTGTATCCACCTAACTTCCCTGCTCCCCAGTCATCCTAGTGCTGGTTGGTTCGATTCTACAACACTGAGTAAACACCCCTAGGCAGCCAGGAGTCGCTGAGGGGTCCCCAGAGATAACTGGGGATCAGAGCTCTTGATGTCACAGGGCAGACATGCCCCTCAAGTAACTGTGCATACCCCCCAAACAGCAGAGGGCTCAGCCATGGGCTGGGAAATCTTCAAGAGGAGGTGTTGTCTGACTGGACCTGGCAGCACCACACAGACTCCAGTGTCAGAAAAACCCACATTTAGGGACTTCCTGGTGGTTCTGTGGTTAAGACTGAGCTTCCAGTGCTGGGGGCACAGGTTCAATCCCCAGTCAGGGAACTAAGATCCCGCATGCCAGCATGGGCCAAAAATAAAAAAAAGAGAAAGACCCAAGTTTAAATACATCTTTGCTCCTCTGGCTGGTCTTGGGCAAATATGCCGCCTCTCTGATCTTGCATTTCCTCAGCAGTAAAAATGATGATCACTGCACCTACCACCTGGTGGTGTTGCGTTAGTTGCTCAGTCAGGTCCAGCTCTTTGTGACCACATGGACTGTACCCCTCCAGGCTCCTCTGAGTCCATGGAATTCTCCAGGCAAGAACAGTGGAGTGAGTTGCCATTCCCTTCTCCAGAGGATCGTCCTGACCCAGCTGTCTGGACCTGGGTCTCTCACATTGCAGGCAGATTCTTTACCCTCTGCACCACCAGGGAAGCCCAGATAGGGCTGTGGTGAGCCTTACACAAGACAACCCATGTAAAAGGCTCAGGGTAAGTAGCTGTGGGGAAGAAAGGGTGTTTGGGGAAGGGGAGGGATGAGAAGGACGACAATGGTGATCATCTCAAATATCTCGCACCCATCTTTAAACTATCCTCAATGGCACGCCACTCCAGTACTCTTGCCTGGAAAATCCCATGGACGGAGGAGCCTGGTAGGCTGCAGTCCATGGGGTCGCTAAGAGTCAGACAGGACTGAGTGACTTCACTTTCACTTGTCACTTTCATGCACTGGAGAAGGAAATGGCAACCACCCACTCCAGTGTTCTTGCCTGGAGAATCCCAGGGACGGCAGAGCCTGGTGGGCTGCCATCTGTGGGATCGCACAGAGTCGGACATGACTGAAGCAACTTAACAGCAGTAGCAGCAGCAGCAGCCCTCTGGAGTCTGAAGCCCTTAATTCAGCAGCTAGCGCAGTCCTAACACGTACAGACCTTACCAAGCACTCCACCTGGCACCATCTTATGGGAGCTTCCTGACAGCTGTGTGAGGTCGACAGAAAGGGAATTCTCAGTGTCTTCACCTGACAGATGAGCCAACTGGAGCTCGGAGAGGTTGAGTGACAGCCTCTAAGTCACAGATATTCTCTGCCTTGTGGTCCCTTTGCAGTGTGCCTCCCAAGAGGGGAATCAGAGGAGCCCATGGTTTGCAGGGCGCACGCTTTTCTGTAAGACCAGGGTCTTAGCGGAGAAACACGGAGCCGCCTCGTCTCTGAGAGCAAGCCCCGCCCCTCCCTCCCAGGGTGAAAGCAAGCCCTCTGCAGGGCGTTTGTCTTCACTTTTGACACCTCACCGGGCTGCACACTGGGGCACGTCTAAGGCATGAAGCACAGTGAGGCTGCAGCGGTGAGTGGGGAGTGAGGAGCATATGTCCTGCCGACACCAGAGACTCAGTTTCATCTGGGCTCCTGCAAATGCGAGGACAGATCCAACCCCAGAAAGGAGATTGCAAAAGCAGAGTCAGTCGTTGCCCTGCAAACATTCATTAGACCGGGTCCTTACCCCTCTTAAGGCTGATGAGGAGAGTCTTGTGGGCCATTGTCACCAAGAACTGAGGACCCACAGCGCACCAGGCCCAGCTTTACAGGCCTCACTGGGGCTATCTCAGTCTGTCCTCTCAACAACCCTTCAGGTATTTAGTCCTATTTAAACATGAGGAAACTGAGGGTCAGAGGGGTTATGACACTGGTTTAAGGTCCCACTGCTAGAGAGCAGCACACGTTCATCTATCCAAAGCTCATGCCATTCTCTGAGCTGCTGGGAGAGTCTGACTGTAGGGTTGGTTTTATGATCGAAACCGACGGGGCAACCGGTGCCCAGACGTCCGGCCAAACATTATTCTGGGTATGTCTGTGAGGGTGTTTCTGGGTGAGACTAACGCCTCGAACAGTTCACTGAGCAAAGCAGTTTTCCCTCTCCAATGTGGACGGGCCTCCCTAATCAGTTGAAGGTCCGGATAGCCCAAAAGGGTGACATAAGGGAGAATTCACTCCAAGGTGGCTCAGTGGGAAGGAATCCGCCTGCCAATGCAGGAGATGCAGGTTCAATCCCTGGGTGGGGAAGATCTCTGGAGAGGAAATGGCACCCCACTCCAGTATTTTTGCCTGGAAAAT